>CAUYSK010057017.1:0-10864 GCA_963575035.1 Avahi laniger | reverse complement strand
CTTGCTGCATGTGTACCAGAAAAATGGTGAAGCAGTGCTAATTTCAATTTTCCATGTCTTTCTCTACTCAGCATCTTTGGGGCCTACAGCATGGATGTGATCACGGGCACATCATTTGGAGTGAACATCGATTCCCTCAACAACCCACAAGATCCCTTTGTGGAAAAGACCAAGAAGCTCTTACAAATTGATTTCTTAGATCCACTCTTTCTCTCAATAAGTATGTGGACTATTATTTCTTTTTCTCTCTCTTTTTTAAAATAACTACTTTATTGAGATGTAATTCAAATACCATATAATGTACACACTTAAAATGGACATTTAAATGGTTGATAATACATTCAAACATATGTGTAACCATCACCATTGTCAACTTTAGAATATTTTTATGAACTCAAGGACCTGTAATTTTTTTTTGTTTTCTTAACATTATTTTTTTGTTGTTTTTTTTTTACTTTCTTCTCTTTATTTCAGAATATTATGGGGATATAAAAGTTTAGGTTATATATATTGCCTTGGCACCACCCAAATCAGAGCTACATGCATGCCCATCACACAGACAGTGTATACCTTACCCATTAGATGTGAATATACCTATCTCATCCTCTCCCTCCCACCTGCCTGACACGCAATGAATAATACTTCAATATGTGCACATTAGTGTTGATCAATTAGTACCACTTTGGTGGTGAGTATATGTGGTACTTGTTTTTCCATTCTTGTGACACTTTAGAGAATGGGTTCCAGCTCCATCCAGGATAATATAAGAGGTATTAGTTAAATTCCATTTGCTAGGATTGTATTCAGAATTTTGCATCTATATTCATAAGGGATATTGTTCTTTAGTTTTCTTTTATTGTTGAGTCCCTTCACGGTTTTGATATCACAGTGAAGTTGGCATCAGAAACGTGTTGGGTAGTATTCATTCCCTCTCAATATTGGGGAATAATTTCTGTAGAATAGCCATCAGTTCTTCGTTGTAAGTCTGATAGAATTTGGGTGTGAAACCATCTGGTCCAGGGCTATTTTTTTAGGAAGGATTTTATTGCTGCTTCAATTTTGGTACTTGATATTGGTATGTTCAGGAGTTCTATTTCTTCCTGATTGAGCCTAGGGAGACTGCATGATTCTAAGAATTTGTCCATTTCCTCAACATTTTCAAGTTTATGTGCATAGAGATTTTTATTGTATTCAGAGATGTTATCTGTATTTCTGTGGTATCAGTTGTAGTTTCTCTTTTTTCATTCCTAATTGAGTTTATTGGAGTCATTTTTTTTGTGCTTCTGGTTAATCTAGCAAGAGGCATGTCAATTTTATTTACTTTTTCAAAGAACCAGATTCTTCTTCCATTAATCTTTCACATAGTTGTTTTATTATCAATTTTATTATTTTCTGCTCTGATCTTGGTCATTTCTTTTCTTCTTCTTGGTATGAGATTGGTTTGTTCTTGTTTTTCCAGTTCTTTGAGTGAATTCATTAGATATTTGATTTATAATCTTTCTATATTTTGGATGTAGGCATTTAAGGGTATGAATTTTCCTCTCAGGGATCCTTTAGCTGTGTCCCAAAGATTTTGATAACTTGTGTCCCCTTCATCATTTAGTTCAAGGAATCTTTTGATTTTCATCTTACTTTCCTCCTTGACCCAATAATCATTCAGCAGTAGGTTGTTTAGTTTCCATGACTTTGGGTAGAGATGAGTGTTTCTATTCCAATTGATTTCTAATTTTATTCCACTGTGGTCTGAGAAGATATTTTTTTAAATTTGTTTTTAAATTTTTAAATTTGTCAAAACATGTTTTGTCACGTAGGATGTGATCAATCTTAGAGAATGTCCCATGAGCTGATGAGAAGAATGTATGTTCAGTGGTTTTCGGGTAGAGAGTTCTGTAAATGTCTGTTAGGCCCATTTGATCTGGAATTCTGTTTCAGTGCATTGTTTCTTTGTTTATTTCCTGTTTGGATGATCTGTCCTGTTGTCGGTGGCTATTCAAGTGCCCTGCTATTATAGTGCTGTTGTATTTCATTTTGTTTAGATCAAGTAGGATTTGCTTAAGGAATCTGGGCACACCTGCATTGGGTGTATAAATATTTAAAATTGTTATATCATCTTGTTGAATTGTAGAGATTTGTAATTTTAACTGTTACTAACCCCTCACCCCCATCACTGTATGCAACCACTAATCTATTTTCTGTCTGTCTAGATTTTCCTACTCTGGACAGTTCCTACAAATGATTTCAATGATATTTCTCTATTTTTTACTCTCTTCTTCATTGCTTCCCTCTTTATATGATTGCGCTCACGTCACTAGTCAATTCCCTTCTTTCAATTCTGAGACTATTAACATAAGTCATCTCTCCTTTTATCTTGGTCAATCTAGCTAAAGGTTTGCTAATTTTGATGATATAATTCAAAGCACCATCTTTTCATTTTATTAATTTTTCTCTATTGTTTTAAGTATCTATGTCATTTGTATATACTTTATTTATTCTTATAGTTTTTCCTACTATTCGAATTATGTTTATTTTGTTTTTCCTTTTTCACTTTACTTTTCATTTTCACTTTTTTCACTTTCTTACTTTATGCTGTCAAGTTAGATTATTGATTTTAGATTTTTTAAGTAAATTTAGACATTTAAGGTATAAATTTTCCACTGAGCACTGCTTTTCTTATATTCCATAAGTTTGAGCATATCATGTCATTATTTTGATTCACACAAAACAATTTCTACCTGCTCTTTTGATTTCCACTTCAACCCATTGATTATTTAGAAGTGCATTATTTAATTTCCACATGCTTCTGAATTTCCCAAATTTCTTTTAGTTATTGATTTCTAGTTTCATCCCACAGTAGATGAAGGACATAGGATGTATTATTTCTATCACAACTACTATTTCATGAAAAGCACAATTAATTAAAGCAGCAGACCATAGTCTTGTATAAGGACTAAGAGGTCAGGGAATTTAATCCTGTTAACTTAATCCTGTCACCCAAAATGCAGAAGAGGTCATTGATCTCACAGCTATAGTGGTGGCCCCTAAGTTTGGATGTGCCATTGCTCAGCCATTGGCCTGGAAGATGAGCCAAGGTCATAGAGGGAATGGTTCCTCCTTGAGAACCCTGAAGCCTATTACTTTTCACACTTGTAGAGAAAATTATAATTGCTCCAGGTAAATTTTGTGTTTACATGATGGTTTTCTTTTTTTATCCCCTATAGTACTCTTGCCATTCCTTACCCCAATTTTTGAAGCATTAAATATCTCTGTGTTTCCAAGAGATACTACAAACTTTTTAAAAAACTCTGTAAAAAGGATGAAAGAAAGTCGCCTCCAAGATAAACAAAAGGTAAAATCTGGTGGTGGTTACAGAAGATGTTCACTTTTGGATAGTTTGGGAAATCACATTCTTATAATTTGGGCATTTAAGTGTATTTTTTAAAGGAAGACAAAAAACCTAAGGAAAGAACAAAAGAAGAATTCATTTTGTAGGAATGAAGAAGGTGGAGGATGGGAGGCAGTTATACAAATGAGTGATGGCTGGGCGTGGTGGCTCACACCTGTAATCCTGGTACTCTGGGAGGCCGAGGAGGGCGGATTTTTGAGCTCAGGAGTTCGAGACCAGCCTGAGCAAGAGTGAGACCCCGTCTCTACTAAAAATAGAAAGAAATTAATTGAACAACTAAAAATATATAGAAAAAATTAGCCAGGCATGGTGGTGCATGCTTGTAGTCCCAGCTACTCGGGAGGCTGAGACAGGAGGATTGTTTGAGCTCAGGAGTTTGAGGTTGCTGTGAGCTAGGCTGATGCCATGGCACTCTAGCCTGGGCAAAAGAGTGAGACTCTGTCTCAAAAAAAAAATAAAATAAAATAATTAAAAGAATGAGTGAGGCAGACTGCATTTAAAATTTAATATCAGGTACAGTAATTACTATGTCAGAGCATAAACGTTGGTGAGAAAAAACTTAACCACTTCACTTCAATAAATTGTCAGAGGAAAACGATTACTCTTTAACAATGATTTTACAGTTATTTTAATTGTCAAACATTGCAGCCTGGTAAGGATTTCTTTCAAGTCATTTTAGACATTCACCCATGGAAAGCCCTCTCTAGGTACCTGCTTAGTATAGCCTATGTTAAATATAAGCATGCTGAATACCTGAGGTGGGCTGAGGTCTTCTCTGGGCCATAGGGCTGCAAGCTGGCTGACACAGCTTTGCCTCATGAGGGCTCCAGACCTGGCCAAGGATGCCTACAGGTCACAGAGGCGGAACTGGTTACATAGATGTTACTAAAGATTGTATAGAGTTCTGGGAGAGTGGAGCACTTGAAGATGCTACCACAAAGAAAACTGCAAAGGAGCTCTGAAAATGTCAGAACATTAATCTGTGTGACCGTTGGTTCAGAATGAAGGCCTCAAAACAGAAAGAATTTAAGTTCTGAGCAAGCAGGTGTGACGGGAAAAGGAGCAGGCAACTCTTTGGCCAGGAAACAGTGTCCAAAAGCCAGAGAAGCAAAGGATCAGGGAGTGAAGACCAAAAAGCAGTTGCACGTGATAGCTGAAATTCTGCCAGGAAACATCCTGCCCTCCAGGTTCTTAGATGGATGTTTTTGTTCACTGGTCACTCAGGAAACACCTGTCAGACTCCGGACTTCAGGGGTCCATATTGTCAGAAGGGAGGTTGAGAACTACACGCCCAATGTGCTTCTGTCTTCACGAGTCACTTTCTGTCACTGAAATTTCTCTTTCTGCTTCCAGCACCGAGTAGATTTCCTTCAGCTGATGATCGACTCCCAGAATTCAAAAGAAACTGAGTCACATAAAGGTAACCAAGGAGGACTTCTGGTAACTCCTCATGAGGAAGCCCAGAGGGAGGGTCTTGTTCTAAAAATGAGTAGGAAGCTTTCCAGGAAGAGGAGAATTTCTGCCACACTGCAAAATGACACACATTTAAATATTAGAAATGGTACTTGATGCACCTTCTAGAAGCTCACAGGAATAGCCATGTTCAAAGCAAGAAGGGAAGCCCTGAACAGACCTCTCTTGCCTCGAAGTCAGCCAGGGTTCTGTGGATCACCTACATGAGAACAAATGCAGGTTCTCAGCCTCCTCCAGATCCACTGAGTCAGAACCTCTGCCAAGAAATTTGTATCTAACATCAAATCAGGAGGCACACTGGCCCAACAAGGGTGATTTTAACTAGGAATACTTGGTGAAAATGTGCTCACAAGCTCAATCTACTGTAAAGATTTATTTTTCACTTCACAATGAGTAAGTAACCTATGGGGAAACATTTTAGACTATGTAAATATTCTATTCCTCCCAACCTTTCACCATCCAATTTCAGCACCAAGGGATCATTCTGACTCAAATTATAATAACTATGATGGTGGCAAAATAAGGATCATGGTCAGTTTCAAGCTTCAAAAATTTAACAACCATCTCACAAAATTCCTGAATATTTACAATTGGCTCTAGAGAGCAAGGATGGACTTGCCCCAGCACACTACTGTACATGTGTCTATGTGTCCATCTATTCTATCATCTGTCTATCCATTCTCTACCTGTCTATCATCAATCTATCTATCCCAATACAAGTTTCTGTGATGAAGGAAATAGTCTATCATTTCCCTGTTCTGTACAGTAACCACTGGACACATGAGGCTACTGGGCACTGAACAGGTGGCTAGAGCCATTGAAGAGGAATTTTAACATGTATTTAATTTTAATTAATTAAAATTGAAGTTTAAACAGGTACATGTGGCTAGTGGTGATCTCATTAAACAGCAGCGCTCTAAACTTTGTGATTATAGAGCAAGATCAAGTCAGTTTCATTGGGTTGATGCTAACTGCATAAAAATTTGATAGTTAAATTTACCCACTGAAGCATCACAGAATGATCACTGGAAAATCACAACTGTGCAGACACTTCTCACACTCATTTTGCATTGTTTTTAGTAATGAATTACATGGGTGGGGTGGGCACCATATGTATTTCAGTCATTTGGGTATATAAAGATCCTAATCCAGGCCCAGTGAAACAGTCCAAACCCTGACCGTGCTCTGATACTCCCCACAGAAACAATCAAGGAGGAGGCCAACTTGTAATCATAAAGGCTTCTGCTATTTTAGTGCCATTCATCAGACTGGAGTCAATCAGCACCCTTTGAGCTTTTTGTCTATTTCTGTTATTTCTGTACATCCTGAGATAGTCCATTTTGAAAAACTGTAGCCTAGATCTTCTAGTACCTGATGCCTCTTAAAGTAAAATCCTTGCTTCCCAGGCACACATCATATCTCCTGAAAGTTAGGTACTGATTCTGTAGGTCTAGATGGGGCTTTAGATTCTGCATTTCTAATGAGCTGCCAGATCCTGTTGATGCTGCCGATGCATGGACCGCACTTGGAGTAGCAAGAGTTTATCTGTAGCCCAATATTGTTCCCTTAAGTTCCCTCAAACATGTGTAGAGAAAATATCCTTCAATTTTCCCTGAAGCCTCAGTATTGCAAATTCTTCAAAATTTTCAAGCTCTATTGTAACTAACATAGTTTAAATTTTTCGTGGTGCACAAGGTTACCCTATAGTTTACTTACAGCTGAAGTACTTTTATGATTGTCCGAGGGGCACACCCATAACACTGAGTATGTTAGACAGAAATGTTCTCTGGAAATACCCAGATGTGTTGGTGGTGAGGATGGCATAATGAGGAGTGGATGGGCCACAATCATATACACCTAAAGATAAACTGGATTAATATGATGTTGCCTTGTTGTGGCTCTATAACACAGACATCAGAGGGAAAACCACTCCAGTGAGACTCTGAGTTACTTTCCCACTTTTTTCGCTAAGGATTTGGGAGCTCACTTGGATTTTTCTTCCTGTAAACTGTGATTTTCTACACTGACTTGCTTTACCTAACATATTCTTTCTCTCCTTTTAGGTCTGTCTGATCTGGAGCTTGTGGCCCAGTCAATTATCTTCATTTCTGCTGGCTACGAGACCACTAGCACTGTTCTTTCCTTCATTATGTATGAACTGGCCACTCACCCTGACATCCAGCAGAAACTGCAGGAGGAGATTGATGCAGCTTTGCCTAATAAGGTGAGTTGATGATACATGGAGAGGGAGGGAGGAGGTGAAGCCTTAGCAAAAACGCCTGCTCACCACTTCCTAGGTGGAGTTATGCCAAATGTGTAAGCCTTGATTTTTTCCCAGACACTACTTAGGAAGGCTCTAAAGAGGAAAAGAAAGGGAGAAATATAGGTAATGGATGCTGCTCCCAGAAATACAAGACATTTCGAAAACAGTGCTGGTCCTCTTGCATCTATTATCAGTTACCACAATAATGCAAAAAAAACCAAAAAATCCAGAAAATCTTAGTGGCATCTAACAATAAGCATTTGTGGCTCATGTCTGGATAGATAGCTTAGCCAGCTTTCTTCTCTGGCTGTTGTCTGATCATTCTGGCCTCAGGTGCACTGGGCAGGTGGACCCAGCTCTGCCCAGCACCTGTCTCATGCTGTAGTCATGGAGCTAGTAGTGAAGAAGCCAAGTAGGAGCCAGGGTTTCTGCCTCCCATGGAATCTCTTAACCACTATACTATTGTCTCCAAATACCAGAGGAAGTGCTAGGGACATGTCACCCACTCTCTTTTCAGATCTCTGCCCAGCTGGAATCCTTTGTGGTGTGAATAGACCTGGCCTCTGGGGCTGGCAAGGCTGGTTGGGCAGAGAGGTGAACACAAAGGGATTGTTTTTACAGCTGATAGACAGCCCTGAAGCATTAAGTAGTAGACCGTTTAAGCAAGAGGGGATGGGGATGAATGTGGGACTTCTATCCCCTTTATAAGTTTTACTAGAATTGAAATTGTGTATCCTGGAAGCCTCTAATCTTAACCTTCTTTTATCCATTTTGGGTTGGAGATAGACTGCTTTGTCCTCAAATTATTTATAGAGCTTTTAATAGACTTTCTATTAAACATTTTATATATATAATCAAAAGGGTTACCAAGCAGGATTTCCAACCAAAAAGCCTTACGTGGAACAGGGGGATTTGCTCTTTACATGCTCTTTTCCTTTCCTGGGCACACATGTGGCCTCGTTTTTGCAAGGTGACACAGACTTTGACATATTGTAGTGAAATGTAAAGTTCACCCTCCTTTCCTCACATTTGTTCATGAGAGAAGAAAAGGCGCTATGTGGTGACGCTCAGGATTTCAGTACCCGGGTAGAAGATGTCCCCGCAGGTCTCCACATCCACATGTCTAATGGGACTCTGAGCAGATCGGGCTCTTGATAGTCATTAAAATGTCTTAAGGATGCGAAGGTCCTTTGTCAATATGTTTCTTTTCATCCCCTAACATTTCAATAATACTCACTATACTGCATTGACAGTTAATTTCATGTCTCAATTTATTAAAATATGGGCTTTTTTTTTGTTCCCAGACACCTGCCACCTATGACGCCCTGGTACAGATGGAATATCTTGACATGGTGGTGAATGAAACTCTCAGATTATTCCCCATTGCTGTAAGACTTGAGAGGGTCTGTAAGAAAGACATTCAAATCAAGGGAGTGTTCATTCCCAAAGGGGTAGTGGTGATGATACCAACTTATGCCCTTCATCGAGACTCAAAGTACTGGCCAGAGCCTGAGGAGTTCCGTCCTGAAAGGTACAAGGCCCCTGGGAAAGGAAGCCCACTCTGAACCAGGCTGGTTCTAGCATATTCTGACATCTCTTAGTGTATATAATAATCATGTGTTGTACATTTTCTTGTAAGTCTTTTTATTTGTACAAATTTCCTATTAAAAAGTATTAATTGTGAAAGTTTATAAAGCATAGACTAGTAAAAGGAAAACTATAGCCACACACAGTTAAAACACCGTAAGATAAGCCTCATTTATTATGTGATGTATGCCCTGATGGACATTTTTCTATGCATATATGACTTTTTAAAAACTAGAGTGTTATCATGTTTTATTTAGGTTTCAACTGCTTCTTACTTTATTTAACAGCAACCTGTAAATTATCCTCTATCCTTTTTAACTATACATTTTGGTATGGATTTGCCATAATTCATTTCACCCCTATTTTATATTAGCATAGGCTTTTTACTCCTTTCAGCTTTTCTGTGCTGTTCCCTGTATCTCTTTGAGTTTATCACCAACTTTAACAAATGTTTCTACATTCCTTTGTGTTCAACATTGGTTGCTGTTTCCTCAAGGGTAATTGTAAAAGTGCAGGGTGAGGACCTAAGAAGTCCTCAGCTCTGTTGGTGTAAGCCATTCCATTGAGGACAGAGGAGAGCACAGGTCTTCCTGGTCATGTCTGTGGCTGCAGTCCTGTGCCAGGTCCCTTGTACTCTCAGTGGTGAATGACTCTTCCAAAGCATAGTCATAGCTCTCTAGACATCTCAGACATTGCAGCAGGCTGCTCTGGGAATACAGTGCCAAGATTGGGCTTGGGAACTCTGAAAATAGTTGATGCCTTTTCATTATTCTCTTGGTAAGCAAACTTAAGAATATGGTTTTTAGGGCACTAGCTGGTGAGTCAGGAGATTTGGGAGCTAGACTTTTACTGACCTGTCACTACTAGCCTGATGATGGCAGGGAGCTTATCTTCCTTGCTGTGGTGTTTTGAGTTAGCATGGAGTCTGTGCGTTTGTGTTGGAAGAGTAATCAGAATTGACCAAGCCCACTGTTGTCTGGAGAAGCAGAATTCTTTGTTTCTTTGAACCTGAGAAATTCAACCTCCCCTAACTGCACAGACAGAAAATCAGAGTCCACTGACAGCACTTCCCTTTGATTTACTCTGTCATCAAACAAAGAGTAAGTGCTTCCTCGGTGTCAGGAACTGGGCCAGGATGTGAGACATCCAAATGTTCAAAAAAATGTATTATGGAGGATGCTTCACATATACGCATGTATATTCATAGAAACAAGTCTATAGAGTACTTTTAACGCATCTGCATATGCCTGTCTCCTGCCATAAGAATGGCCAATGTGTGTCAGCTGTCCCATCCACACAGCACCACAACCATCTCCCAAACCCCTGTTATTCTGAGGAAAATTGTTTTTAAATATTTCAGAGTGCTCTCCAAAATCTAAGGACATCTTTTAACACATAACACCACAATGTCATTATCACTTTACCCACAACAACATCTTTTCTTAATATAATCACATAGTGAGGAATCAATTTGAACAAAATACAGGTCTAACCTTCAAAGAATTTATAGCCTAGTGGAACAGACAGACAAGGAAAGCTGTGATTACATTATAGGAGAGTAGCATCAAACACTCATGTAAATTACCTTACTTAAATTATTCTATGTAGGGGAAAGAGAAAGAGAGGGAGATTGAGGTGTAAGGAGGAGGAAGACAAGAAGGAGGACGAGGGGAATGAGAAGGACGAGGAGGACTATGAAGACAAAGACAAAGAAGGAAAAGACAGGGAAGAGGAAGAGGGAGCAGGAGATTCAGAAAGAAGAGAGAGCAGAGGAGAGGCGAGGAGAAGGAAAAAGAACAAGCCCAATTTAAATAGTGCTCGATATTTTCTCTTGCTCTTTCCTCAATGCACATATGACCAACATAAGTATGATTTGAGGCAGGAAACTACTTTTCCATTAATTCTTCTCATTACTTATGTGCCTTTTAGAGTGTGAGCACATCACCACCAGGAATATAATTTTAGTAGTTAGAGCTAAGTTTTTAAAACAGTACTCATCTCATCTCAACAAAATGGACAGCTCCTATAACATAAGGAGAATGGTGAGGATCTATAGCTTACAATTTTCATAGCAAAATAACCATAGCAGGATTGCCGTGACTAACCCATCAGAGTATTTTGTTTACTACTGCTTGTGG
>CAUYSK010057016.1:0-44731 GCA_963575035.1 Avahi laniger | reverse complement strand
TAATTTCTTTCTATTTTTGGTAGAGATGAGGTCTCGCTCTTGCTCAGGCTGGTCTCGAACTCCCGAGCTCAGAACGATCCGCCCACCTCGGCCTCCCAGAGAGCTAGGATTACAGGCGTGAGCCACCGCGCCCGGCCTGAATTGAGTCATCTTAATGTAACTCATATATTCTTTTTCTTTCTTATATTATGGCTAATTATTAATTTCTGGTATCGGGCTTCCTGGTGAACTCTTCTTGGCAATTGGTGACAATGAAATCCTTTCCTATATGTTAGCAAACCTTTGTTAATAATTTATTTTTGAGTTTTTATGAGAGGTAACCCCAAGCTCAATATTGCATTCTTTCTACAGTTCCCTTTTTAGCTTGCCCCAAACATTTCTGTCAGTGGTTCACTGATTACATATGTACCTTAGAACCCTGAATTAATCTGGGCCTGAAGAAGGACTGCAGGTGTGTGCCAGCACGCTTGACTACCCGTTCTAATTTGAATCCTGAAAACACTGGACCTCTCCCTTGGTGGTTTGTCTTGCTCGAAAGTTAGGTTGAAAACTCTTGTGTAATTCTCCTTAGCTTCTTTACGTGGAAAATAGTTGGCTTATTCTGGAAGTAATCTTGCTTTAAAATTTAGGTTCATTACAGAGATGTACTTCAGTTCATCCCCCATAAGGCCTCATTCTCCACTTAGCCTCTCTGTCAGGAGAGTGTGGAATGATTCTTTACATGGTGGCTGGGATCCAAGGTGGTAGAGATGGAGGCCGTGAAGACTTCTTAGAGCTCTAAGCTCCTGAACTTGTACACCATCACTTCTGCCACATCGTGTTGATTAAAGCAAATCACAAGGCTAACCCAGGTTCAAGGGAGTGGAGAAGAGGACATCTTATGATGGAAGGAACAGTGATGTCCCCTGGCAAAGAACGGAAACATGTTTCCTTGGGAGTCATTATAATATTATTGCCCACTTTTAAAATAATTTTAGGTTAGAAATGTTTCCTAAAAAGTATTATCGTGTTTACGTATTATGTTGCTAAAGTATTAACATTGCAGTAAGAAAATATGTACTTAGGAATTAAATGTAAAAAATGGCAATATTTGGGACACTTTAGTAAAACATGTATCCTTAATTTTTATGTATTTTATTCTTCTGGTATCTAATCTCTTTTAGAGCAGGGACAGTGATATTAGTCTTTCACGCCTTGAACAGATTAAGTTCTCTGAATGGTTAAATTTAAGCACCATGAGAAAGAAAGAAATTCAGCTAATTCATTAAATAGTAGTAAATTTCACACCCAGTACTGTTTCTTAACATACTTATTCAAACAATTGAGAACATTTTGGTTAAATTTCTTTGACATTAAATAAAGTTGGGCTCCCAATATGTAGTTTATTTGTTATTTAATCAAATTCCTTTTAATATTCAATTTGCCAGTTTTAGCATTTCACAGACAGAACACTCCAACTTTATCTAAAATTTTTTTTTGTTAGAGGTAACTAGTTCATCCACTTTCTGAGTAACCTTAGAAAAGAATTTTTTGCCCGGGTTTCTGTGCCCTGATCTCTGGTTTCTGGGCCATAGAATTCAGTACATGGTAGTGAAAAATCTGACGCTATTCACGTGTAAAGTGCTGTGTAAACTTTAAAGTGCTACTTACATGAGCAGAGCCTGTGCTGGGGGGAAAAAGTGCTACTTATAAAATGTTCACAAAAGAATTTGGTGTTTTAAACAAGAAAATGTGTATATTTTGCTAAATATAAATGTAGCAAATAATTATAGACTTCAGTTTATTGGTGTGATTTTAGATTGATCAAGGATAAGGGAGCTGAAGGCATTTAAAAATAACTTGTATCACTTGTTTATATATAAAATATAATACTATCATCAGAGGAAGTAATTTTTAAAGTTACTTTTTCTCAGAAATATTTGTTAACATTTTCAATTACTAAATAGTTATAAAAGAATCTCTATTACGTATATATGGGCTATAATTTAAATTTATATTGGATTTTACTTCTATTCATTTTTAGAAATATAAAGAAAAAGACAAACACAAACAAAAACACAAGAAACAACCAGAACCATCACCTACATTGGTTCCATCGTTGACTGTTACTACAGAAAAAGTAAGTCTTAAGTATCATGTTTTGTTTTATGTAAAACTAGTTATGTGCTGAATTTTACCTTTAAGAAGTATTTTCATTCCTAGGGTCCTGATTTTGTCCAACTTTTCCCACCTCTCCAACCATACATAAAGCACTCAGGATTCCCACTTCTTAGTTCTTTTTCCTACTATCTGTTTATTCTATACTTGTCTCCAAAGACTGTTAAGTAATAGTAACATCACTGGCATCACTGAGATTAAGAATTTGGGCTGTGGGTTGGACTTTATTCGCCTGTGATTTTGAATTCTGGCTTCACCCCTTATTGATTGAGCTTTTAGGTTAATTAACCTCTCTAATTCAATTTCATCATGTATAAAGTCAGGGAAAAATTAGTGAAATTGAATGAGATAATACATGTAAAGCAATTAGAATGATATCTGGTTCACAGTAAGTATTACTTAGTAAATATTGGGTATTGTTAGAATTATTATCTTGTGGTTGATATGAAAACAAATGGAAGCAAAGGATGGGTGCTGGAACAGAGTAAGCAAGCGGGAGTACAGTAGGAGTGCGGCCAGGGTGAAGCTAGTCACGCAAGGTTGTGTAGGCCGTGTAAGGACTTCGCCTTTCAGTTTGAGTAAAAAGTGAACTTTTGGAGGATTTCGAACTGAAATGTAACATAGTTTGACTTGAGTTTTAAAAGGACCTCTGGCTGCTTTGTTGTGGATAGATTGTAGCCAGTCAGAGTGGAAGCAGGGAGGCCATTAGGAAGTTACTACAGCAGTCCAGAGGAAGATGGTGGTGGCAGTGGGGTGGTAAAAGGTGATAAGATTACGAATACATGCAAACGTAGAGCTTATGTGACTTTTTTTTTTTTTTTTTTTTTAATATGAGGACTTGCAGTTTTGCCCAGGCTGATCTGAACTCAAGTAAGCCTCCCTGGTAGCTGGGACTACAGGCCTGCACCACTGTGACGGGCCCACATGACTTTCTTACACATAAGTTAGAGGATCTAACTTGTAGATAAGAAAGAGAGGATCTAAAGATGATGCCAAAGGTTTGGGTTCAGATAACTTGAAGGAACGGGGTTGCTGTTAACAAAAATGGGAAAGACGGGGGGCATAGTAGGTTGAGGGAAAAGTGATGAATTCAGTTTTGGGGATGGTGATTGTTTTCTATTGCTTCAGAAATGAATTACCACAAATTTAGCAGTTTGAAACAATATAAACATATCAGTCACTGTTCCACAGGCCAAAAGTGTGAGTGGACTCAGCTGTGTCTTCTACTCCGGGTCTCTCAAGGCCAAAATCAAGGTGTTGGATGGCCTGGATTCTTACCTGAAAGAATCTGCTTGCAAGCTCATTCAGGTTATTGGCAGAATTTGGTTCTTGTGGTTGTAGGACTGAGGTGCCCGTTTCCTTGCTGCCTGTCAGCTAAGGGCTTGCCCTTAGCTCCTAGAGCCTTCCTGGGGTCCTTGTGCCCACCGTCACATGATCCCTCCATGTCAAAGCCAGCAGTGATGTGTTGAATTCTTCTCACACTTGGAATTTCTCTCTTGCATCTCTTTTGCTTTTAATCAGAGAAGATTAAATCCCTTCTTTTAAGGGCTCTTGTGATTAGATTGGGCCTACCTAAAAAAAATCTGATAGTTTCCCCATTTTAAGGTCTGTAAGCTTAATTACATCTGCAGAGTCCCTTTTACTATGTAATATAACATAGAGGTTTCAGGAATTGTGGACATCTTTGGTGGGAAGGTGCTGTTCTGCCTACCACGGATATGTTAGGATTGAGATATCTATTAGACATCCAAGTAGAAATGTTGATTAGCCAGTTGAATACACAGTCTGATAATTCAAGAAAGAGATCCAGACTTTGGATATAAATTTGGGAGTTGTGTGCATATAGAGTTATTTAAAGCCATGAGACTGTATGAGATCACCTGGGGAGAAGTACAGGTAGAAAAGTCTGGAAGAAGGGATGCAACCAGCGAAGGAGATTGAGAAGAAGAGGCCAGATTGTAGAAGAAAACCAACAGAATGTGGTGTGCTGGAAGCCAAGTTAAAGAAGGAATAAGTGAAATGTGTCATAATATAAGGACTAGCCTTGGATTTAGTCGTTAGTGACCTTGATGAACAGTTTTAAGGTACTGGTTGAGGCAAAAGCCTGATTGAAGTGGTTTTAAGAGAATATGGGAGGAGAAAAGTCAGACAGTATAAATGATTGCTTTGAGGAGCTTTGCTGTAAAGAAGAGCAGAGAAATGGGTGATAACTGGTCAGGGAAGTGGAGATGATAAACGATATTTTTTAAATGGGAGAAAGAATAACATGTTACTGTGCCTAGTAGGAATGATCCAGCAGAGAGGGGGAAATAATAATACAGAAGGCAGGAAAGAGTAATATCTAGAGTGATTACTAGAGGGATGGGACCTATTGCTACACAGAAAAGTTGACTTTAATAACAGAAGAGAAGGCAAAAAAAGGGGGAGTGTACAGGTATACACAGGGCATATATAAATGTGGTAGGATTTGGGGGAAAATCTCTTGTGATAAATTCAGATTTTTTCAGTGAAGTAAGAAGTAGTGCTGTTAGTTGTGATGATGAGAGCAATGTTAGAGATTTGAGCAAAAAAAGGAGATAAGAAATAGTTTAATATAGGGAAAGAAAATTTACTAGGGAAATTGGTATGATTGCTGGGGAGCCACAAGGTTCCACTTGAGGTTCATGGTCAAGAATTTAAAGTGAGACAAGTTTGTACAGCTTTTTATTTTTCTTCGTTCTTGTCCATCTCTGTAGGTGTGGGCATAGAGTAGGGTTTGATCAGGTTATTATTTTACCGTATGAGTACATTGAATGTGTTGAGCGTTGAATGCAAGGGGAGTTATTATAATGATGGGTCGTGATATTTCAGCTCAGTAGATAGGGAAGCGAGGACAATAAGATGATGAAGGATAATAAATAATGGTTGATGGTTCCTGTTGAAATTAAAGGATTGTTGGAGTAGTAGAGAGTGAATTGGAAATACGAAGTGGTGGTCAGAGAGTAGTGTGTATGAAATAGAGATTATTGAGGGGTTGGAATTATTTATTATAGTAATACCAGAATCTGGGATATGATCAGGGTGTGAGGGGCTGATACAGGGTAGAAGACAAGATTATTGGAAGAGAGCCTGTCAAGGAAGTGTAACATTGGAAGTCATAAAAGATTGTCGAGATGTATATTGCAGCCTCTTAAGAAGTAAGGTGGGGATAGTCTTAGAGAGAGGGACAGTAATATTAGGTTCTAAGGCAGTAGTTGGCAAAGGTTTATTTTTATATGTATATATAAATCATTCTTAGCTTTTGAGTTACACAAAAACAGATGGATGACCAGAGTGCTGATACTTTGCCACATTCTCCCCTATTGAGACCTAGTGGGTGATAAGGTCTGGTGGCATGGGATTTTCTAGCTGGAGGGTTTTAGAGAGAAAGGTTTAGAATTAGCATTGAAGAAAAAGGAAACCTACTCTAACTCCATACCCAGTGATACAAGAGCTGTGGTAGCAAAGTAGCCATTGTTTACTTGAGATAACTACAGAGTAAACAGGGGCTTCAGGGTTGATTTTAGTTTTTGTTGGAGCCAGAATCTGAAGAGATGTTCAGAGAAAAGCTGAGTTACATAGCAACTTGTCCTGATGGTACTAAGTTCCAGAGAGCACAGTGGCTGGGTTTTATCTTGTGGACATACTAAGGGATGTGTGTAGCTGAGTGAGGATGAAGCAGATGAGGATATCTGGTTTAGTTTCTGCCATTAATTTGGGGAAATTGTTCGTCATTATTGTTTCAGAGATTGTTTCTTTTCCTTTCTCTCTTCTCCTTCTTGTATTTCCATTACAACTGTGTTATGCTTTTTGTAATTGTCCCAGTGTTCATGAATATTTTATTCCTTTTAATTTTTGGTTTATTTTCTCTTTGCTTTTCAATTTTGGAAGTTTCTGTTGTCATATCCTCAAGCTCAGAGATTTTTTTCCTCAGCTGTTTCCAGTCTAATGATCCCATGAAAGACATTCTTCGTTTCTGTTTCAATATTTTTGATCTCTAGTATTTCTTTTTGATTTGCTTTCATTATACATCTGTTCTTGTATCCATCTGTCTACTTTTCCCATTAGGTCCCTTATCGTATTAATCACAGTTGAAAAAAAATTCTTGGTCTGTTAATTCCAACATTTCTTCCGTATCTGACTCTAGTTCTGATGAATTTTCAGTTTTTTCGAACTATGTTTTTTACCTTTTACTATTCCTTTTAATTTTTTGTTGAGGGTTGGGCATTGTGTCCTGCAAAAAAGAACTCTGGTAGTGATGTGTGGGGGAACAGGAAGCATTCTATGCTTCTGTAATTAGCTCAGTCCTGAGGTGAGCCTGTTCCCTGGACTGTGCACTTTACAAGTGCTGCTTAGTTTCTTTCCTCCCTTAAGTGGGACTAGATGGCTAGAGTGGCTTGCAGTTGTACGTTTCCCTTTTCCCAGGTCAGTTAGGCTCTGATAAAACTTCAGCAGATTGGTTAAATGGTTTCTCCTGAGAGCAGGCCTTGTTAAGAAAAACAAAAATCTCTGACTATTTCAGAAGGGTTCCTTTCCCCTCCTATTATGGGAAGTACTGGGAACTCTTTCTCAGAATTCTCTGTGAGCACCTGCTAGGGCTCCTGGAGGTAAAACTCATAAAAGGATGAGTTCCTCAGCCCCCAGCCCCCTTGCACTGGGTCACTTGGAATTGTTTTCTCTCTCAGGCTTGTTCACGTTGAGATGCCCGCAATCCATCGGTTATAGTTTAGGTTCTCTTTCTCTGATTCTGCTTCCTGTAGGGGTTGCTCGTGAATTGTTGCTCAGGTAAGTGATGATTCTCTCTATTCACCTGTTTATCTTACCAATTTTGGGGATACCAATTTGCCCTATGACCTCACTTCTCTGACTGATCTAAGAAGAGTTGGTGATTTTTCAGTTTGTTTAGCTTTTTTCTTGTTTTAGGACAGAGGAAAGACATCTGAGTTCCTTATATGTCCAGCTGGAAACCAGAGTCCTAATATAGGCATTTAATGGTATAAACTTCCCTCTAAGTACTGCTTTACAGATTTTGATAGGTTGCGTTTTCATTTTATTTAGTTTAAATATACATTATGGTTTTCCTTTTGATTTCTTCTTTGATGCCTGGGTTACTTAAAAGTGTGTTATTTAGTTTTGAAACATTTGGGGATTTTTCATATACCATCTTGTTATTAATTTTTAATTTAATATTTTCATATATATCATTCCTTTTAAATTTATTGATACGTTTTATGATACAAAACATGGATTATCTTGTTAAATGTTCTGTGTGCTTTTCAAAAGAATTTGTATTCATTTGTGGTTGCGTGGAGTTCTGTAAATGTCAGGTCAGTTTGTTTATATTAAGTTTTCCATATCCTTATTTATTGTCTGTTTGTTCAGTCAGTTACTGTGAGGGGTGTGGGTGTCTCTCCTTCCCTCATTCTATCAATTTTTGTTTCATTTATTTTGATGGTCTCTTATTAGGTACAAAAACATTTAGGATTTTTGTTTCTTTTTGATGAGTAAACCACTTTACTCTGTTAATAGTCTTTGTTTTGAAATCTACTCTCTGATATTAATATAGTGAAGTCAGGTTTCTTTTGATTCATTTTAGCTTGATATTTCTTTTCCTGTACTTGATTTCTTTAAGGCAGCATATAGTTGGGTCTTGAATTTATTAATTCATTGTTGCAGTCTTTGCATTTTAGTATCATACCACCTCGCATATACTATAAGAACTTTACAGCTATATATGTCCATTGCTACCCTTTTGGTTTTTTGATGCTATTTTTGTCACTTTAAAAAAGTATATGTTCTGGCCGGGCGTGGTGGCTCACGCCTGTAATCCTAGCTCTCTGGGAAGCCGAGGTGGGCGGATTGTTTGAGCTCAGGAGTTTGAAACCAGCCTGAGCAAGAGCGAGACCCCATCTCTACTAAAGATAGAAAGAAATCAATTGGACAACTAAAAATATATAGAAAAAAAAAATTAGCCGGGCATGGTGGCACATGCCTGTAGTCCCAGCTATTTGGGAGGCTGAGGCAGGAGGATTGCTTGAGCCCAGGAGTTTGAGGTTGCTGTGAGCTAGGATGATGCCACGGCACTCTAGCTGGGGCAACAGAGTGAGACTCTGTCTCAAAAAAAAAAAAGTGTATGTTCTAAACATCACAATTCATTGTGATTACTTTTGCTCTAAATCATCAACTATCAATAATGAAAAATTCTTTCTTACATATCGTTTTACTGTATTTATACAGTAGTGCCCCCCTTATCTGAGGTTTAACTTTCTGTGGTCTCAGTTACCTATAGGCAGCTAAGGTCTGAGAATATTAAATGAGAAATCCCAGAAATAAATGATTCATAAGTTTTAAATTGCACACCATTCTGAGTGGTATGATGGAATCTTGCACCATCCTGCTGCTTCCCTCGCTGGATGCAAATCATCCCTTTGTCCAGTGTATCCACACCACAGACACTACCCGCCCCTTACTGTATAGGAAAAACATAGTGTATACAGGATCCATTACTATCCGTGATTTCAGGCATCCACTGGGAGTCTTGGAACTTACCCTTTGTGGTTAAGAGGGGAATTACTGTACTATATTTGCCACTAGTGATTAACACTCTAGTGCTCTTCATCCTTGTTTGTAGATCTACATTTCATTTGTTGTTTTCCTTCTGCCTAAAAGACTTCTTTTAGCATTTATTGTAGTGTTGGTCTACAGGTTGTTAGTTCTTTTAGCTTTTATATCCAAAAAAGTATTTTGCGTTTGTTTTGGAAAGATATTTTAACTAGCTGTGGAATTCCAGATCGACAGTTTTGTTCCTTTTAGTAGTACTCTTCTGTTTTTTAGATTTCATTGTTTCCAGGGAAAAATTTGTTTTCATCCTTATCTTTCTCTTTTTCAGCATATAAGACATCCTTTTAAAAAAAAACCTGGTTTCCTTTAATGTTTTCTCTTTATCGTTGATTTTTTAGTGATAAGCTGTTTGCTAATTGTGTTCACGTAGTTTTCTTCATAGTTCTTCTGCTTGGGGTTACTTGAGCTTCTTAGATCTGTAGGTTTATTGCTTTCATCAGTTTTATAATTTTTCCTAATATTTCTTCAATTTTATAATTTATTTTTTGTCCTCCTATTTGCTTTTAGGTATTCTAATTACATGTAACTTAGGCTGCTTAAAGTTGTTTCTACAGCTCACTGATCTTTTTGTTTGATCTTCATTCTTTCTGTGATTCATGTTGGATATTTTCTATGCTGTATTCCAGGATTGGCCTTGTGCCAAATTTGTGACTTTTATGAGACACTTGAATAGTACATACTTTTATTTTAAAATTTTAGCAAACATGCTATGTTTACTTGTGATTGAAGACATGGTTCCTGGTTGTTCCTCTTCTTTCCGCCTCCTTACCAATGTAGGTAAAAGAACCTTGTAGAGTAATCTGAGGCAACCATACCTTTTCAAAAAAAATTATAACTGCTTCTTTTTGGGTTACTTATTATAGACTCATTATTTAATTCTAAATCTAGTTTAAAATTTTCGTTTTAAGTAGGAAATGATTTTTGTTCCCAGTTAATGCTGTTGAGTAGGGTATGTTGGTGTTGTAGCTTATCTGAGGATTAATAGTTGTAGTTGGCTAGGAAACAAAAATCACATATATTCTAAATTACCTTTTTGAAAAATTGCCTGTAAATCACAATATAGAGCAAAGTATTTATGTACTACTTTGGAGACTTTCAATACAGCCAAATAGCCAGTTTTATCTCCAGTGGAAAAGAACAAAAAGACCATATATTCTTCAGTTGAGTACTAAATGAAGTAGTTTGCATTTTATGGTCCAATTTGCATGAAAAATAAGTATTTTTAAACACTAAAGTTACATTCAGGGCAGCGAGATGCTTATACCGTGAGAGGCATTCAGGATGTAAAACTGATTGAGGGAACAGCGGATTTTGTGAATTTAGTGCTCGGCTTACTCACGTGCCTCTTCTCAGCCTTCTGCCAACTCCTCTGCTCTCCTTTTTCCTCACTCTCCTCCTTGGTTTTGAGTGATAGCATGTTTATAATGGAACTGCCCAGTGCCATATTGTCTCAACAGCACATTACGGAACAAATCCCCTCCCCAGAACAAGTACTTTTAAATTCACTTTCGAACTCAGTGTTAAGGTAGAGATCCATCTCTCTTTGAATGAAGCCATATAGCCTTTTGAGGGTGGCCATTATATATAATTTTTTAAAACTGTTATCTTCAGCTAAAATTTATTTTTTTACATTGAGAAATCTGATATCTTTTTAAACTTAAGTGTGGAAATTTTAAAAATATTCAATTATGGTTTTATTAGTATGATTTTTGTCAATGAAATTTGATTGTTTCATTCATTGCTTTCTTTGTAATACCGTTTCTTCCAAATGTCATGTTTTCATTGGTTTTATAGGCAGATTTATACTTTAGGGGGGGGGTAAGCAAGGACATTCCATTAAGTAAATGGGAAAATTGACCATCCCTAATTTAGATTGTCATGTGAAAGCAAATAGCATATTTCCATTTGTAGCACTCCACCCAGTTTTCTCTCCATCCTTTATTTGATACATGAACAAAGTACATGAGTGAAGAACACCACTGTGTTTTCTTAGATGACTTTTAAACTTCACTAGGTCATACAAGGATCAGATGTGAGAGGAATGGAGAACCTCAGGATCAACTCAAGTAATTGGAAAAAAATATTTGAGAAATGAGGTGGGGTAGTTTCCAAATTGACCTGCCCAGCATGGAAAAGGTTCATGTTTCTAAAGTAAGCCATGAAGTTTCATCAGCTTAAATGTGATTGGTTTGTTAAATGGGTTTTTTTTTTTTTCTTTTAAACTTACTTTGAAACTTTTGTTCTTGTTTGTGGATTGTAGTTTGTTAGAATAGTGATTATTTTGTTTTTATGAAATAACGTTTCTTGTATTTGATGGAAATCTGTTGTTGGCAGTGAGATGACAGGGCTGGGGGCGGCATCTGGGGACAAGTAGCAGAAAAGTAGTGTTTGGTTTTCAAAATATTTTGACGTCCTCTCTTACTCCCTTTTGAACATTGGTTTTGCTAAAACCACCAGCCATTTTGAAACTTGATTTTATTGTCACTTTCTCATTTTTCAAATTTATCTGATTGTATTGAGTGGTGGCTATATGTGGAAAATTTCACTTTTGCATATTTTCAGATTTTTTTTCATTTTTACATCAGAGATTTTAGATAGATGCATTACAGAATTATTCACTTATTTATTCAACAAAAATGTAGTGCCAGTTATGTTCCCGGTACTTAGTTAACTTTATGCTCTAGGTGCCTCAGATACTTTGGTGAATTTAACAGCAACATCAAAAATTTCTGCCCCTGTGGACCTTATAACCTTTAATAATGTACTTTTAGTATAGTAGACTTTTATTGTCACTTAATTTACCATTATTTGGGAACAGCTTGTATAAAAAATGATTACTAAAAACCAGACACTAATAGTTTAAACAAATCTTTATTTTGTTCTTTTTCCTGACATAATCTAGATCAACGAACGGAGTGATTGAGAATCAATTTTAGGGATAGTAATAAAAATCTTAACTTTGCAATATGTAACTTTTGCCTCCATGTAATACTTGGAAAAAATGCTTTCTCTTTCAAAGGCTTTAATCTTTCTGTTTTTTGAAAAGGAGCCTTCACTTGAATTCTTTAAAAGTTCTTGCTCTGTCCTACGCTAGAGTCTTACAATCTCAGGAATAGTCAGTCCTCTGTAATGGATTTGTAGCACCATCTTTCTCTATAATTGCCTTCCTGTGTTGAACACAAAAGCTTATTTTAATTTCATATGTAGGACATAGTATGTTCTTGGTGAAAACGATGTTGCTGGAGAAATAAGTACCTTCAGTATTACTGTGTGTCACTTAATAAATATGACTAATACATACTTTTACTAATTGCTGTGATTCGATCACAAAATAGCCATCCTATAAAGCTAAGGTCCCCAAGCCCTGGGCTGCAGACCTGTGCTGTGGCCTGTTAAGAACCCGACTGCACAGCAGGAGGCCAGCCAGGGAAACTTCATGTGTATTCACAGCCACTCCCCATCGCTGGCATCACCACACGAGCTCAGCTTCATGTCAGATCCTGTCAGATCAACAGCTGCACTAGGTTCTCATAGGAGTGCAAACCCTACTGTAAACTGCGCACTTGAGGTATCCAGGTTGCACACTCCCTCTGAAAATCTGATGTGTGATGATCTGAGGTGGAGCCAAGGCGGTGATGCTAGCGCTGGGGAGCGGCTGCAAATACAGATTTCCATTAGCAGAGAGGTTTGACTGCACAATAAATGTGATGTGCTTGAGTCATCCTGAAACCATCCCCTCCCGCCCCCTGCCCATGGAAAAATTGTCTTCCACGAAACTGGTCCCTGGTGGTGCCAAATAGTTTGGGGACTATGCTATAAACTATCTATACTTTTTTTTTTTTAAAGAAAAATAGTTATAATAGACTTTGTTTTTACGTGATTTTCTCATGTTGACTAATATTTTTAGAGCTCAAACTTTCATATGTTTATTTTACAAATCCAATAATTTATTATTATTACTGTCATGTTTTCTGTAGCCAAAATGTAATCAGTTCTTTTTCCTTTTACTTCCTTTTTTGAATCAAAATGTTAGACTTACACAAGCACTAGCAACAACTCTATATCTGGATCATTGAAGCGTTTGGAAGATACTGCAGCACGATTTACAAATGCAAATTTCCAAGAAGTCTCTGCACACACCTCTAGTGGAAAAGATGTTTCAGAGACTAGAGGGTCAGAGGGCAAAGGGAAGAAATCTTCAGCTCACAGCTCAGGTCAAAGGGGAAGAAAGCCTGGTGGTGGAAGAAATCCAGGAACGACCGTGTCAGCAGCTAGCCCCTTTCCACAAGGTATCAATTATGTTTTAGTTAAAATTCTTGTTCTTACGATGGCCAGTAGTAATTACGCTTTGTTAAAAGAATTTATTTTTTACTTATAAGTAATAGATTGTTCTAGATTGTTATGTGATTAATTGCTGTAGTAAGATTACTTCAAAGACTAGTGTTTCCTGTTAAATGTTTCTGGGACTTTTGCTTTCTTTTTATGTTATGATTTGTGCTTCCAAAGTTGAACTGTTAATTTTTTAAATAGATGTGGAATAAAGCTTAAGATTGGGAAGAAAAACAGTAAAAGCTAGAGTTTTTCTTTCCATTCTGTAGAATAGTCATTCTTTTCTATAAATTTTTTTAATTTACTTTTCCTAGTTAAACATTAAAAACAGTTAAGGTTTACATTTTTAGTAGATAACAGTCTGAGCAATTTTTAGGGCATCTAAATAGGTCTTAATTAATAATAGTTGTTGATTAATAATGCATTTATTATAAAGCTTGAAGTTTAAAGTAGAATTTTGGCTGCTATATTTATATGATGCCTAGTTAAATTTGAGTTTCAGATAAACAACGAATAAGATTTTGGTATAAGTATGTCTCATATATTATGTGAGATATACAGAAAAATAATGTAACCGAAATTCAAAATTAATTGAGCCTGCCATGTTTTATATGGGAACCCTATTTTATGGAGAACAAAATAACTCAGCTAAGCTTTAGACTACGTTAACCTTGTATTCTACGTTTGTACTTTGTGTAATTTTTAACATGAACATAAATATTTTGAGAAATAGAAATGTTAAAGCTCTTGGAGGAAAATACATTAGTAAAATATACAGTAAATGCCCCTCCCCCCACTCTTAACCCTGTGAGTAAATGAGAAAAGAAAATTCTCCTTTACCCCTTTTCAAGCTTCTGCTAATAATAAAACTTATATCCAAAATTTAGCAAGATAAAATTCGAATATGTAGAGAGATTGCTGAGTCTGCTGAACTCTCATTAAAAAGTATATTTATATATTTTATACAAGTAGTTATTTTGGGCTTGAAGATTTTCAAGTCCTCTGTGTGTGTGTGTGTGTGTGTGTGTGTGTGTGTGTGTGTGTGCGCGCGCGCGCGCGCGCCTCATATATCACAAGCTTAGACAAGTAGAAAAGGTTAAAATGCCAGTTTTACTGCTTTACTTTACTGAAATTTATATTTGTTGTTATTCTTATACTACTTTGGAAAACAAATAGTAAAACCTTAATTAACCTTTAATTGTAACTCATTCACATTTTGAATGTGATATCAGAATTCAGTCAGTGGTTCTATAAATAAGACCTTACTTTCCACTATTAAAATTACATTTTTGAGTTTTTAATCTGTTGGTGAATTACTAATCAATTTAGAAAGAAAATACCCCATTTTCTTGAACTTCATACCATTGAGGACTCTTTTATCCTCCATTAATACATGTTAGAGAATGTGTTATGTTTTCATATTTGAGGTAATCTATAAAAGTTTTAAATGTTGAAATTTAAAGATAGGGTATTTAAGATAATTGGTTGTATTTTTTCATAGCAAGAAGTATGTGAATTTTAGAAAATTTACATTTAAAGTATTGCATATATTAAATATTTAAAAGAATTTGCTTGCTGTAGTGAGCTTTTAATATCAGCTGTAAAAACAAAAAAGTGTTAAGAGAAAGCAGATGGTGACAAATCAGAATGGATAATAAAGAACTTCTGATAGCTGCTAATTATGTGGCAAATTGTAGTTATCTTGAAACGATTGATATAGGGTAAAAGACTTCTTAATAAGTATGTTTTTCTGACTAGACATAGCCCGAAAATGCCTACATAGATAGAAATAATTTTGTAAAATTAATAAACAGAGGCACTCTTGAAAGACTTAAGTTTTAGAACTATTAATGTGTTTTTTTTAATAAGCTGTTTCAGAAGAGGTTAAAATTTAAAAATCAAAACCTTGAGACTTTAGTTAAAGAGAAAATCTTGTGTGTGAAGAAAAAAGTCTTTGTAATATCTAGGTGGATTTATGGGTAGTTACTTATGAATATGCAATAAAATTTAATGCTTAGCCTGAAATTTCCTTTCCACTCCAGTAAAAAAATATATTTTGAGTTTTTGTTTCCAGAAACTTAAGTTAAAATATGATGTAGTTTAGTTTTATGAGACATAATAGATGTGTGGTCACAAGTGAGTCTAAAGACTCGCTACTTCACTTGGCACATGTGAAAAGGTTTGACAAAATGGGATGTGGGCCAAATCGTGTGTTCATCCCAGGCCATATTAATTTTCTGCAAGGCAACTAAGAACTTTCAGGTTCTTATATCTCATTAGGATAAGGTGGGCTACCAATGTTCTTTAAAGAGCAGGGAGAGAATAGCCATTGTGGCAAGTTTCTTTTCTTTAGAAGCTCCATGGAAAGTGGACTGGGAGAATGTAAGCTATAGATTAGATTCCATCTGGTCATTCTTTGATCAAATCTGTGTTTTGTTGGTGGTGGATTCAGCTGAATAATAACAATCACTGATATGTCTTAAAGTTAAAACTTAGAACTCACAACCTAAAAAAAACATCTTTTGGTTTTTCCTATTTGTTGGGGACATTTATAATCATATTTTTAATATTTAAAAAAGAAGTAGTACCCCAGACATTCAGAATTGAATCGTAGTCTTGTTAGGTCTCCTTCAGAGACTGTCAAAAGGAGGTTGCTGTTTTTTAGTTCTGCCTCAAACATACAGGAGGTGTTTGGGGAGAACTGAGGAATGCTGCTATGATAAAAGGTAGGTTAAAAAAAACATCTCTTATGTCTTAGTGGTTGTGTAAGGAATAGCTTGCAATTCAAGAGTAAATGTTTGATACTACCTGTAAAACGACAAGTGTTTTTAAAGATAATTTTAGAGGTAAACTTGATTTCAGCAATAACCCTTTTCAAATCTAGCTTTGTTATATAGTGATGTCCTAAGTTTTGTAGTTAATTTTTTTTCCCTCTCTTCTCGTTGATGCTTGTATCACTTCTGCTGCTCATGGGAACTTTTGCATCCACTTTTTTCTTTTCCTACCCCATATTTTTTTTTTTTTTTTTTTTTTACTACAGGCAGTTTTTCAGGAACTCCAGGCAGTGTAAAATCATCTTCTGGAAGTTCAGTGCAGTCTCCCCAGGATTTCTTGAGCTTTACAGACTCAGATCTGCGTAATGACAGTTATACTCACTCCCAACAGTCATCATCAACCAAAGATGTACATAAAGGAGAGTCTGGAAGCCAGGAAGGGGGGGTAAATAGTTTTAGTTCCTTAATTGGTCTCCCTTCGACCTCAGCTGTTATTTCACAGCCTAAAAGTTTTGAAAATTCACCTGGAGATTTGGGTAATTCCAGCCTTCCTGCAGCAGGATATAAGCGGGCTCAAACTTCTGGCATAGAAGAAGAAACTGTAAAGGAAAAGAAAAGGAAAGGAAATAAACAAAGTAAGCATGGGCCTGGTAGACCCAAAGGAAACAAAAGTCAAGAGAATGTTTCTCATCTCTCAGTTTCTTCTGCTTCACCAACATCATCTGTAGCATCAGCTGCAGGAAGCGTAACAAGCTCTAGTCTTCAGAAATCTCCTACATTGCTCAGGAATGGAAGTTTACAAAGTCTTAGTGTTGGCTCATCTCCAGTTGGTTCAGGTAGGGATTTGCCTATTATTTTTCTTCCCGCACTCCTACCACCACCTTTCTTCCTCTAACCCCCTAAGTTTTAAACTATTGTTATGATTAATATTTTGGGTTACTAAGTGACAATTAAAGTGACATTCCTCAACTTTTTCATTTCTTAATGAAAAAAATAAAAATGTCTTATAATTTAAGAAAGACAATTTGGTGTTTGGGAAAGATGTTTGACACTAACCTTTAACTGAATGTAAGCTCAGAAGTCTTATTGGTCATGGATTACTTATAAAACACCTAGAATTCATTTCCTGTTTTTGTTTTTGTTTCACATGTATAGTATTTTTAAAACCAACCCAGAACTCATATTTAAGATGTGAGAATTTTTGCACAATGTTTTTGGTTGGTGTAGGTTTTGTTTTGTTTTTTGAGCTCCATTTCTCTAAACTTCATTTTTAGTCTTCATTTTCTAAACAGTTCCTCATAGAAAAATATTACTTGAATTACTCTATCTGGAATATTTCTCAACTAGTGATAAATGATTTAAATTTATGGAATTTAGGAATCACATTTTATTTCAGGAGATACCTGAAATGATTTAATTTTATTCTCAAATATGTTTAATGATTTTACCATTACTTTGTGGATGGGTGTGGTTTTTTTTTTTTTGTTTTTTTGTTTTTCCTTTTGGAGATAGCGTCTCATTTTATTACCCAGACTACAGTACAGTGGTGTCATCGTAGCTCACTGCAGCCTCCCAACTCCTGGGCTCAAGCAATCCTCCTGCGTCAGCCTCCCGAGAGGCTGGGACTATGGGTGTGTACCATCACTCCTGGCTAATTTTTTAACTTTTTGTTGAGATGGGGTCTTGCTGTTGCCCAGGCTGGTCTTGAACTTCTGGATTGAAGTGATTCCCTCCCACTTAGGCCTCCCGAAGTGCTAGGATTATAGATGTGAACCACCCTGCCTGGCCATCATTACTTTTATTGTAGTACAAATAAATTGATAGTATGTTGTTATTTACATCATTAGGGTGCTTCTGTAACCTGCAATTTGTATTATGAATATTATTTTCAATTTTTAAAAAGTTCTTGAAAACACGTTTTTAGACAGACTTTTAATAGTTTTGCTATTAACTTGAATGTCAGCATTTATTTCTTAAATTGCATTTTGAATTTTAGATAAATGATTTTCAATAAATGTTGATTGTAAACCTCACCTCTCTTTGGGTTTTAGATTTTTGATGGTTGAAATAATGAGATTTTAGCTAAGATAAACTATTATGGATTGATTGATTGTATCAGTTCTGTTAGTTACTGGGCGAGGGTGGGTAGGAAGTGGTATGGAAAAATAGTAAATACAATCTAATGAAGACTGTTTATGTATATTTTATAAATACAGAATTTTGAATTTTTTTATGGTTATGCATATACAATATTAACTTATATAAACAAATATAAGGGTATTCCAAGAGAGAAGAGAGCATATATAAGAGTGAGATGTGAGAAATGGTAACTATAACTACCTTTTGTTATGTGCTAGGTTCTGTTAAGTGCTTCATGTTTATTATTTCATTTAACAAGTTATATATATATATATATATATATATATATATATATATGAAGTAATGCTACCATTTTACAGCTGATAAAAACTGAGGCTTTGAAAGGGAAAACAAGTTGCCCAAGATCACATAGCCAGAGATTTTTTTTGTATTTCTGGTAGCTAGGTTAAGTGCCTGTGATAGACCTATTCGCTAGACTTTTTCGAGAAATGACTGGAATCTAGAAGGATTAGATGGTTCTACAGGATTTATCTTAGCATTATTGACGTTTTGGATGGGATGATTCTTTGTGTACAGTGCTGCCCTGTGTGTTACAGGATGTTTACCAGAATCCCTGGCCCCTGCCCCTGCCCCCCAGATACCAACAGCACCTTATCACCACCCACTACCCATGCACAGTGATAATCAAAAACATTTCCAGACATTGTTAAAATTATTAAATGTGTCCAGGGGACCACAATTGCCTTTGGTCGAGAAACCACTCTTTTAGAATGGGAAAAAATATATAAATTGCAATGAGAAAGAAGTTCCTTAAAAAGATTTAAATATATTTTACATTTGAATATATGTTTTCATTTATATATTTCCTTTGAGACCAGAAGGGCGTTGCAATTAGCCTTAATCCCTTGTCACAAAAAGTAAATTTGACAAATTTACTCAGAAAAAATTGAGTTCCTAACCATTTTTAGCAAGAGGCATAGTAATCAGATGAGTACCTTACTGAGAAGATTAAGCCTAAGTTTGGTATTTTGGAGAGAGATCTTGATTCATTTCCTATAGTTTTGAAGTACAGTCTGAAGATTTCTGGATTTCAGAAATGACATTTGAATGTATTAATTTGAAAATATTTTGAAAATATGGATTTCCTTTAATGACAGGTTGATAATTTAGTAATGAAGAAAGTGAGCTTTATAAGTACCTGCTGGTCATGATGCTTCACATCTTCAAATTAATGAAATTAAAATAATTGATTTACTGCCCAGCATCGTGGCTGATGCCTGTAATCCTAGCACTCTGGGAGGCCGAGGTAGGAGGATCGCTTGAGCTCAGGAGCTTGAGACCAGCCTGAGCAAGAGTGAGACCCCATCTCTATTGCTTAAATAATAATAATTAAAAAAATTAAAATAAATAAAATATTGGTTTACATTCTTGAAAACATTTTCTTACCTGTTACAGTTTAGGGGAGATTTTAGGTATAGGAAATGGAGTCCCTTATAGGATGCCTGCTTTCAGAGAGTGGTGTGTATGGTATTTTTATGGCAGAAAAAAAATTGGATTTTTATCTCTTTTTACCTTGCCATTAGGTAAACATAGTAATTTAGGGGGAAATTACCATAAATATTATTTCACAAAAATAAATGACTTAACAAATTTAACTTTCCAAGATTTTTTTTTTTTTTTTTTGAGACAGAGTCTCACTCTGTTGCCCGGGCGAGAGTGAGAGCCGTGGTATCAGCCAAGCTCACAGCAACCTCACACTCCTGGGATCAAACGATCCTCCTGCCTCAGCCTCCCGAGTAGCTACAGGCATGTGCCACTATGCCTGGCTAATTTTTTCTATATATTTTTAGTTGTCCAACTAATTTCTTTCTATTTTCAGTAGAGATGGGGTCTCGCTCTTGCTCAGGCTGGTTTCGAACTCCTGAGCTCAAACAATCCGTCCGCCTCGGCTTCCCAGAGAGCTAGGATTACAGGCGTGAGCCACCGCACCCGGCCAAGAATTTTTTAAAATTATGTTAAAACTTACTCTGAAGATTATATGTCTTCTTAAAGCTATAATTATGGAATAAGATTACTCAAAATTTTTTGAGATAATATATTCTTTAATTTTGTACATTTTAATAAATTTTATAACTAGGTCAGAACATTTTCTTATTGATAAACTTAATAGTAAAAAGTTTATCCTTATCTAGAAAAGTCTTGGCTAAATGTCCTGAATATTTAGAATCAGGCCTTCTTAGCCATAGAAAGTTAAGAATTGCTAACTGTGGATGAACACTTAGTATGTGCCATACATACATGGTGTTAAGTACTTACACATTAGGTGTTTTCATTCTTTATATAGAACCAGAAACTGAGAGAATTCTCATACCTCCTCTTAACTGATGGAGGTATATGTTTTGCTTGGAGCTCAAAGCTATTCAGTTATAAAATGCAATAGTTGTTTGCTGATGAGGGTGTAAAGCATACACTAGTATGATGTTAGTTATACTTTAAGCAAAAGGGATCCATGAGCAAATTTGAATTAATAACTTTCAACAATAGCATTTCCTACTGGTATGAAAAAGTTAATTTTTCCTTTGGACTAATTTTAAATTGAGAAATCATTTAGTAATTGTAAAAGCAAGAAACTTGCCCCTATATAAGTAAGTAAGAAGGAGAAAATGTATGGAGTCGTTCCTTGATATCCATGGGGGTTGGTTCCAGGACCTCCCTACAAAGTCTGGGATGCTCAAGGCCCTGATATAAAATGGCATAGTATTTGCATATAACATGTGCACATCTTCTGTGTACTTTAAGTCATCTCTAAATTACTTATGATATCTAACACAATGTAAATGCTATGTAAATAGTTGTATTGTTTAGGGAATGATGACAAGAAAAAAACCGTCTGTATATGTTCAGCACAGACTTCTGTATTCAAGGTTGGTTGAATCCACAGATGTGGAACCTCTTGGATACAGAGGGCCAACTGTACCATGTGCTACATCATAATCGTAATATTGTTGGCCTTCTTTTTCTCCCTGTTTCAAAGTACAACTCAGTCTCTCCATAGTCTTTTCTAACTTAATAGATGCCAGGCTGAAGAATTCAGACTAATAGGCTAATAGTCTTTCTCTTAGAATAAGCATTCTGGATTTAATTCTGTCAATTTACCATTATTTTTTTTTTTTTAAATTTTTTAAATTTATTTCAGCATATTATGGGGGCAATTTACCATTATTAAAGAATTAAAGGGCTTGGTGTAATGGCTCACGTCTGTAATCCTAGTACTTTGGGAGGCTGAGGAGAGAGGATCGCATGGAGCCAGGAGTTCAAGACCAGCCACAAAAAAATTTAAAAATTAGCCAGGCATGGTGGGGTATGCTTGTAGTCCCAGCTACTTGGGAGGCTGAGGCAGGAGGATTGCTTGAGCCCAGGAGTTTGAGGTTACAGTAAGCTCTGGTGACAACCATTAATGGAAAAGAAAAAAAAAATACTGCCTCATTTAGATGATAGTAATGTCCGTGTCTTATATTTGAGTATACTTAACAGTGTCTAAAGTTTTTGTTTACTCTCTCATTTGATCCTTGAGACAGCCTTGTGAAATGGGAAGACAGCTGCTGTTGTTATTATTTCTCCTATTTTACCACAACTAGGACATAAAGCAGCAGTAGAGTCAGGTTCTAATGACGTGATTCTCTCTTGAAATTGTTAGTGAAAAGCATCGGTTTTAAGAATAATCAAAATTTTCTTATGACATGTTAGAATGGTAACATAGTGTATTTATTCCAGGAACCCTAGATGATACCAGACTAGAAAGCCAGAAGACACCTGTAAACTCCCTGTCTGATCAAGCATTTGGATTGTAAAATTTTTATGAAGTACATCCTGATAAATGACCTACTGTTTTATAATGATTTATACTAAGTGGAAAATTAGTGTATTGTTTTAAGTAATTGCTAAGGGTTGTTAGCTTGGGGCTTATAGATCATGTTAAGTTTATTTATTTATTTTGAGACAGAGTCTTGCTCTGTTTCCCGGACTAAAGTGCCGTGGCGTCAGCCTAGCTCACAACAACCTCAAACTCCTGGGCTCAAGCAATCCTTCTGCCTCAGCCTCCCAAGTAGCTGGGACTACAGACATGTGCCATCATGCCCGGCTAATTTTTTCTATATATTTTTAGTTGTCCAACTAATTTCTTTCTATTTTTAGTAGAGACGGGGTCTTGCTCTTGTTCAAGCTGGTCTCGAACTCCTGAGCTCAAACGATCCTCCGGCCTCGGCCTCCCAGAGTGCTAGGATTACAGGCGTGAACCACCACGCCGGCCTATGTTAAGCTTTTGAATGAATATATATTTTGGGATATATTCTGCATATATTCTTTCTGCATATATTCTTTTGGGATCTGAAGTTAGGTACTAGACCTTTTGAAACATCGAAAATGCATGGTATTTGGAAGAGTTGTCATACTGTCCTTTCCTCTTTACTATTTATTTTAACCACATTATAAGAACTTACGGTTACTAAACTGAAAGTTGATGGTATATATATATGTGTGTGTGTGTATATTTTAACTTCCTTTCTAGAGGCATACTATGTCACTTCAAAGTACAGGTGGAGTGTCCTTTATTTGAAATGGTTGGGATTGGAAGTGTTTTGAATTTGAGATTTTTTTGGATTTTGGAATATTTGCATTATACATATATTTATCTGTTGAGTATCACTATTTCAAAAATCCAAAATCCAAAATGCCCCAATGAGCACTTTCTTTTTTTTTTCAGCATATTATGGGGGTACAGATGTTTAGGTTACGTATGTTGTCCTTACCCCCCTCTCACTCCCAGTGAGCATTTTCTTTGAGCATCATGTCAGCTCTCAAAAAGTTTTGAATTTTGGAGCATTTTGGATTTCAGATTTTCAGATTTGGGCTACTCAACCTGTATATAATTTCTCATTAAAAAAAAATCTTAATTAGTCTCTAGTTTTTTAATACAATGCTTCCATACCTTCCTAAGAAGATACTTGAAATCCACTTCAGTGCAGAAATTCTTTATTAGTGGTGATAAAAGCTACAAGAGGATATTTTGGAAAGGCACTCCTTTGGGTGAGATAGCTTTCATAGAGACAGGTTATTAATATGAATAGATCACTTGAAGAGAAGATTTTGGCCTCTACTGAAATATGAAGGTTATGAAATTTTAACTTGAGCCCTTGTAGCTATCAAAGAGTTGTTACTAAACATATCCTTATTTATATCTTATCTGTGTAAGTTGGTAAAATGAAACTGAGAAATCTTTTCCTGGCAAAATATTTTCATTAGGAATAGACAGTGATTCTGTAAACAAATAAGGGAATCATGAAGATGTGAATAACGAGTCCATTAAACTCTAAGCAGTGCAGTTATTAATAAGATGTTGTAGATCATGGAGCAGGTGCAGTTAGTGAGCATAATTCAAATTTATCTTAATGACTCAGGATCATGATTTTATATATATTGATTATATTGGTCATAAATGAAAATTGTATAGAATATTATATACTGCAGTCCTGACTTTTGTTTTGGTCTTTGATGTTTTAAGTATTTGCTGCCCCTATGTGATGGCAGTCTTTGTGTAAAAGTGCTTGATCGAAGGCCAGAATAGCCATATTCCAGTTTTTTCCCCATTGAAAAAAATCCTTCTGCTTTTATGAATATCCTTGATTATTTTCAGCACCATTCCAAGCAGCTACCATTTCTCTGTAATATGTTATGTTAGGCTCTGCAGTAGCCTCCACCTCCCCTTTTAAATCTTACTTGTATTAGATTTGTAATGAGGCATTAAGGTGGAAAATCCCCTATATGTCTCATTTTCAAGTGTTATCTGACTTACACCAAAGACTGTATTGTATCTAAATGATTCTTCTAAAGTGGACTAAATGTTCGGAGTTTTTTGAACAACATGAAATGTAAAGTTTTTTGTTTTGTTTTTTAACATTAACAGCACTTGCAAGTGAGTGCTGGCCTGCTCTACCCTGCTTTTGTCTTTTTTCGTAGCTCAAGTTACTCAAGGTAGGCCCGTGATTGGAGTAGACTTTTGAGGTACATATGTGGGTAGATGTGTGAGTGGATGATGGTTTCCTGGGATGCTCTGTTGTATATGTGATTGTTGGGGGCCATGTTTTTGATTAAATAATATTTGGAGAATTCCAGGTATCCTTCCTCTTAAAAATTTTTGTTTCTAGAATTAGTGAACCAAGTCCTCTGAGTCACAGCTTGGTCCTGGTTTTATCAATTATTTTTCCCTTAGAATGTCATGTAGAAATTTATTTCTCATCTTCTGGGCAGCTTTTGCTTCTAGCAGTGTTTTGTTGTCTTAGGTCACCTCTGCTTGTTCTTCTCATTTGGGTGGAATAAAAGAGTAAGAGTAATGTCTCATTCATTGTCTTTCTTAAAAGTGAAAGGTACAGGAAAGTGACCTGAGTGTAGTTTAATGAGGTTTATACCGTTATATAAGTCATAGTGGATTTATGCTCATAGATAAATAATTATCATGCTTAAATTATAATTTTTAATTGACCACAATATTCAAGTGTTTTTGATAAACTCTTCTCATCTAATGAATTATCTAAAGCAATTAGTGTATCACATAGCTAACCACACTCCCTCTTATTAATGGAGCCACTTATTCTCAGACACGTGTTACGCAGATTGATTTGTGAGCCCTTATGTCTTTTCCTGATCCTTTGTGCTCACACACGTACATTCCACACTGTCCTGTTAAAATTTGTGAGAATTCCATTATGATTGGTCCTTCTACCCTTCACATCCCAATTATTAGCTTATGATTTTTATTCTTCCAGTTCTGGTTGGCCTACTGAGCTAGATTTCTAGGTGAATTTTCCCATTTTTTTGGCCTATTTCTTTTATAACCCTTGAGTCACTGGCAACTTCTTTGCTGATTTTCTTTTTCTTCCCCCTCCAACAGAAATTTCCATGCAGTATCGGCATGATGGAGCTTGTCCAACAACTAGTAAGTTGTCGAACTGGGTCGGTAACCCAGCCTTTTTGACTTCTACTCTAGTATATTATGCCACCTCTGAACCTCTGCATTTTAATTTTCCAAAATGCAAATTCTTAATTGAATAGATTTCTTTCTTCTACAAAGGTATCTTAACATACTGCTTTGTCTTGTATTCAGGATCTGTATTATAGTCAAATTGTGGGCAAATTTTAATTATTTTTGGTCTTTTAATATGGTTCTTCTATTGCAGAATTGTGACTCTTCCTTGATGAAATACTATTTTTGGTCTTTTGTTTTCCATTAGTCTTAATATAAATTTTCAATACTTGTGTATTCACATTAGGTGGCTTTCTTGCTTAGACCTCTACATACATTGAGACTTTCTTATACTGAAGTCTAGGAAATGAGAATGTTTGATAGGGTTAAATGATGAGATTTTTTTCTTTATAATAAATATTGTTGAATATGCCCTAAGGTAAATTTACCTATATAGAATTGCATTCTATAGAGACTCACTTTTAGCAAGATATTATTACATGTTAGACTGCTAAATGTCTTTTTAAAAGTGATTTAAGATATATATGTATAATATATATGTTTATTACTAAGGAAATTACTGTCATTGTGAGAGTATATCTAACATATTATCTAAATTTAGTAGGTCATATGTTGACAAATGGCATACAATATTTAGAAATTTATACCATGTAAAAACTGAACCAAGCTTGCAGTTTTAATGATTCAAACAAAGGTACACAGTAGACTTAGTGAAATTTTATTATTCTAATTCAGTCTATGCCTGTGTATTTCTTTTGTGTGTTTGAGAATGATCTTAACCTGAAGTCCTTTTTTCCTTACCTAAAAGCGTTCTCAGAGTTGCTGAATGCAATACACAATGGTAAGTCTTATTAGAATCTTCTCTAGTGGTTCATTTATCACAGAGGTTGCCTTTTATAGAGAATTCTGATTGGAAGCTAGCATATTCTATTGATTAGATAAAATCAAACACTGCAGTGAGTGATCATTCAGCATCTTAGTGAAAAATTTTTGTAGATTGCCTCCAGGAGGATGATAGGTCAATATAGTTCATTAGTTTGGTTTTTATTGTCTCTTTGTGAGACAAAGTGATAATGGTATTGTTTTAAGTTTCTGAAAGTTTTTATTTTTGTAAATAGTTTTTCTAGTTCTTTTTTTTTTTTTTTTTTGAGACAGAGTATCACTCTCTTTCCTGGAGCGAGTGCCGTGGCGGCAGCCTAGCTCACAGCAACCTCAAACACCTGGACTCAAGCAATCCTACTGTCTCAGCCTCCCAAGTAGCTGGGACTACAGGCATGTGCCACCATGCCCGGCTAATTTTTTCTATATATATTTTTAGCTGTCCAATTAATTTCTTTCTATTTTTGGTAGAGATGGGGTCTAGCTCTTGCTCAGGCTGGTCTCGAACTCCTGAGCTCAGAACGATCCGCCCACCTCGGCCTCCCAGAGTGCTAGGATTACAGGCGTGAGCCACCACGCCCGGCCATCCCCAGTTTCTTTTCTATATAACAACACAAAATTTGATGGTTTTACCCTGGTATCAGGTTTAACATGTCTATTTTTCACACAATAGACTATATTTAAAAGAGTGTATGCCAGTAGCTTTCCATGCAAATGAAGTATCTTCTGGAGGATTATAAGACAATCAAAAATAAACAAACTAAAATTAAAAAGGCAATTCCTAGTCCACAATAACTGCATGTCTCAGTTCTTAGATTCTGTAGCCCAGAAATAATTCACAGAATAAAAAAATATGTAACTGAATGCAGATAAAAGAAATATAACATTAATAAATGCAATATATTATATAGCCTGATCAAATTATAGATGCTGCACATCAAAGATTCTGGAACTGTAAGTGTAATGCAATTTCAATTAAATATAAAGATTGTTTTGATCTTGGAGAAAAGGAAGAATACTAAAACCTTAACATTTCTAAAAAATGAAAGAAAAGATTAGGAATTTCCTAGGCAATATTTGAAATGTCCAGAATCCTTTGGAAATAAATACCAATATTTATTTGAAAAAATAAATGTGATATTTTATTTTGTTTTATTTTTATTTGTTAATAAACATGAATGGTGATATCTGTTGAGTCAATAATTTATTAGGGGGACGGGGGTGGCAAATCTACAGCTAAAAGACACGGGGAGCACTAACCAGGAGAAATTGGGGAAGTGAGAGAGAAAATGGTAGACAATTAATATTGACAATGTTATTATAATGTTCCCATGGCCAATAACAGGACTCTTTCCTTCTAGGGACCTTCTTAAATACTGTGTTGAAATACTATGTCACATAGAAAGGTGGGAAAGGGGGAGTATTTACCATCTTCCATCCCATCGTGATTGACAGTCAATTCTAGAGTCATAATCTCTGGTACTTTAGCTGTCAACAACAACAGCCATCTGAGGAATCAGTTATGAATATTAAATTAGGCATATTTGAAAATCATTTAGCATAGTACTTGACATATAATAACTTTCAATAATAATGTTTTATTATTAAAATTACTTTCAAAGTTCAGACATTTGGTATTAATAATAACCAATGTTTTAATGTGAGTACACGTGTAAAAAGTTTACTCTTTAAACTACATTCCACAGAAGCAGAGAAATAGCTCCTTGGTGCTGATTTGTGTTACAAAGAATATTATCAATGAATATTTTGGAATTAGAGATAATTTTCCAAGTTCAAACTTACAAAAAGTTCTTGTTACATCCAGGTCTTTTACAGTTTAGTGTAGGTTTCAGAAGAAAGAAAAGTACAGTGACTTTGAATCTTAAACCAGCAAATGTTCTTTCCTTAACATCTTGTCTAAGTTTTTTTGCCCCTAGGTATTATGACCCACTGAGAACAAAGTTGTCTTTTCTTTTTATTTTTACAGATTTTTGGGGAAAGTATTTTTTACACTTTGTCTAAGTTAACCTTCTTCTTTGCAAAGTTACAGCACACAAACACTTCAAACCCTAATCTTTTTGTCCCAAAGCAGCCAAAAAGGAATCATATCCCCCAATTCAAAAGCCAGCATTTCTAACCAGTCAATTATCTTTTCTGGGTTGTGTGTTAATCTTTGTATGTTTACATACAAAGGGCAGGAGGGTTAAAGCGGAGATACAATAAGTGAAGATAATATGGAAAAATAAGTACTATAAAATAAGTTAATATTTGAAGAGACTCTAGAAAGTCTCAACCTCTTTCTCTTTGTTTTATGAATGAAAAGATGAGGGCAATGGTGATGAAGAACATACATAATAAAATTTTTCTTTGTAGCATAAGTTCTAGTTTTCAACATGCATTTAATTGGATTGCTTTATAATGTTTGAGTCTAAAACTTTAGAAATTAAAAGAATTTTATAGATATAAAATTTAGAGTAATGATATTAATAAAAATTGAAAGATGTCTATATTGTGCCAAATAATTCTGAAATCAACATTTATGATATTGTATCAGTTTACAATTTTGAGGGGAAATTATCGCTTCCAGTTTTGAGATTTTACAGATACATGTTTATTTGAGTGAGGAAAGAAAGCATAAAGATTTTAAGGAACAAATTTTGTAGGAAAATAACAATATGAATGAACTGAATTATTAATGTAACATTTTTGTTGTGTTCTATTCCTGTCTTTTGAAATGTATTTGTAAGCATGCCTGCTGTTCTGATGTTCTATCTTGATAATGTCTGCAAAGTGAAATATGAAAAATAAATGAAAACAAGCTTTATCTCTTACTACTGTGTGTGTGTGTGTTTTCTCTTTTATTATAAAGAGGAAAATAAAAAGCAAGATGAAAAAGTATTATAATGCTGAGTGGCAGAATGTGGCACAAGAGTCCTCTCAAGTGTGCAATACAGCCTACAGGGAGACTAAATGCATTAGGATGTATTTATATTGACAAAGGAGTCATTCTTTGTAGTGTTTGGAAGAAGGATTCTGCCATGACCCACATAACAAATTACTGTTGTCTGACCTCATTGAAACAAGAATCTAGTAAAGTGCATCTAGCGGAGCTGATGTAGTAGAAGTGTCTTTACCACAGCAACACTTCTGGAGGGCCAAGATCATAGCCCCCTTCTTTCCTATACTACTAAAACACTCGATAAAGAGTCTTATCGCCTTGATCCTAGGGCTCTTTTACTAAGAGACAAAAAAGGAAATGTTACGTTACCACAGAGTGGCATGGTATTTTCTGAAGAGTTAAGGTTACTGCATAAAAAAAAACAACTCATACAAACTGGAAGAAAACCTTCTTCTGCATTGCAGTGCATTCAGCCAGCAACTTGCATTAACAAGGAGGGGTTTCTTTTTCTCCTCAATTCATATTCTGTTATCCTTCCTACCTTGTACGGTCCTGCGACCAGTTGCTAAAAGCCCTCCCCTTTCAATCATCTCACTTCCACTTAAAAAAATACATTTTATTCAAAATATATACTTAATACTTTTTTAATGGAGAGGAGACAGATATAATTTGTTTTATAATTAATTCCTGTTTGTTATGGATAACATTTATCTTAAAGAAATGAAGTATTTTTCTTGCAATGTGCTCATCTTCTATGGATCTATTCCCTGTCAATATTTTTAGGGACTTATTAAATGAATGTTTTTATGTGATTGAGTGTCCTAGAGCAGAGATGCTGGAAATGACTTTTCAAATATATCCAAAGTTGGAGCAATTCAGTTGTAAAGATTTATTTTTAATATAATATCATCAGTTTTTACTTTATTCAAATTAGACAAACTTCATTCTGAAAAATTTCAAAATAATTCTTCCAAAATGAAAATGTAAGAACTTTTAGTCCCATTAAATACTTCTCGTCACTATTGCTGAGCAGGAGGTTCTACATTTACTTAGAATAACTAAACTAGTCTTTGGTAATTTTTCTAATAGCCAAGAACTGAATCTTACACACCACCAGACAGCTTAAAAGCTAAGTCCTTTTATTGTTGTTCTTAATATTCCATTTAATATTTTATTGCTGAATGTAGTCAGGAGGAAAGCACTGGTTTGTAATTTTTATTTTGAAGTATACATTGTGAATTTCATTCTTACCAAATTGATTTTGTAATAAAGTTGTTTCAGGAATCTTTGTCTAGAATGCCTTAAATTAATCACAATGTTGGGGAAAAAAAAATCTGACCTGATTAGTAGTCATGAGAGTTATTCAATGCTAAAACCCTAATATCTGAAAGATTTTTCTCACCATTATTACACCTTTAATGAAAAGATAGAAAGTATTGCAGTTCATATTACTAGTGGCATTTGATAAGTGAGGAGATTTACAATAGCTTTATTTGTGTAAATATTTTACAAAACAAATTCCATTTGTACTCAGATTTTGGGGATATGTATGGAGATATATATGATATATCTATATGGAGGATGTATTAATATATATTATTTGGGTGATATATATTTTTTTATGCTCTATTATGTATATATAATACAATATACATGTATCTTGTATAATTTCCTGGTGATCAACCTAGCCCACCCATCTATGAATTTTCAGGGCACAGTGGATTGACAAAAAAAAATTTGGAATGTGGAAACAATGCAAGAAAATAATATGAAGATTTGCAGAAACTTCAATCATCCTAGAGAAATATATCTATTATGCACTGAATTGTGTTCTCCCAAAATTCATATGTTGAAGCCCTAATCTCACTGTGATTGCATTTGGAAATAGGACCTTTAAAGAGATAATTAAAATTAAATTAGTATGGTGCCTTAATCTAATATGATTGTAAAAGAACCACCAAATATTAAGAGGATGAGATGCCAGAAATGTACACGCACTAAGAAAAGATCGCACAGACTGAGTGAAAAGGTGACCATCCTCAAGCCACTGAGAGAAGCGTTAGGAGAAACCAACTCTGCAGGCATCTTGTTTTTGCACATCCAGCTTCCAAGGCCATGAGAAAATTAATTTCTGTCAGTTAAGCCATCCAGTCTGTGTTATTTTGTTTCGGTAGCTCTAGCAAACTAGTATAAACACCCTAAGACAAGACAGAAAAATATATGGATATTTTCTATAGAAATAATTTTTGATTTCCCATAGTGTATGCATTTCAAAATACATTTTTCCAAACTGTCTCAGATTGCACTATTTAGAACATTTCAATAATTTTAATAAAAATGTGGACTCTACAAGATATATTTATCTTACATGATTTTCAGGGCATTTTAATCATGAATGTGTTAGATTAGAAGATAATTAAAAACATTAACATTTAGTAAAATGTTAGAAAAACGCTTTGTGACATTGTTTGTGTCTCTAAATAAGATGCTATTACTTACCATAAACTTGACTTGACTTAGCTTTATATATATAGATATATATACAGCACTTACCTGCTTATCCACAACCTTCACATCTGATTTTATTCTCCCTCCATTAAACCAAGCAAATTGGGGAAGAGTTGAGTCTTAACAGCTTAAATTTCACAAGAAATTACACTTGTGTTGTGAGTGTTTGGGGTAGGAATAGTCATGTGACAAATTCTAACCAACACTGTATGAATCAAAGTCTGCCTAGATTCCTCAAGAAAGTTTTTTTACCATTACAAAAAAAGTGCATGAGTAAAAGTCATTCTTCCCCTGCCACTTCCCGTGCTTGTGTAAGAATATGATTAATAAAACCATGACAACCATTTGTGAATATCAATGGACAAACCTGAGTATGATGCCACTAGAGTACAGAGAAAATACAGGCAGAGCCTGACTCTAGATGGCGTCATTTAGTTGCTGAAATAACCAACTCTGGCACTGCCTAACTTTTGAGAAAACTGCAATCCTGAATTTTAAGCAATTTTACATATTTTTTTCTGTCACTCATATCCAACATACCCTATATAATGACTTGAATATATTCAGAATTAACTCTGTCAGAAGAGCAGGCTAAGTCTTTTGCATATGTTGACTTAATTAGCCAAGCCAAAAGCCTATGAAGTATAAAATATTTTAATCTCCATTTAATAAATAAGGTATACGAAAAGTAAAGTTTAGAAAATAAAGAAATATTATGGAGGTAAAAACATAGTGTAAACTCAAGTGGGTCTACTATGAATCTCCACATGTAAGTTTTTTGTATTAAATATATTTTCCATGTTTTCTTCATTATTTGAATATTGCCAGATAAGCCATATGTTTGGCCTATATTATTCACCCAGCGATTATAAATAATTATATTTTTTAAAATTTGACATCTTAGTGAAATTTACTGCATGTAAATTGTATGGACAATGAAAAAAACTCATATCATAGGGTATTTTAAACTTAGATGAAAGAATAGAGAAAATATAGAATGATATAAGTTAACGAGAACTATTATGAAATTTTCCAGTTATTTCAAAAATATGCCTTGTGCCCAGAGAGAGGAAATTTAATTCTGACTTTGATTTTACATGGAGGTACAAACATGTGAGGCCAGTATTAAAGGAATGTTTAAGGGTTTGAAATGTAAATTAGAATGTCTCCTTTGTGTCATGAGTAACAGGGACCAGATTTTTCTTTCCATCAGAAACAGATAAAAAAAATTAGAAAAATAAAATAATTCTCAAAGTATGAAGACAATGCTGAATTATCACTGAAAGAGTGGACAAAATTGAAGTGAGCTTGAGAAGACATACCTCAGCTTATTGACTGGAGAAATTTTTTGGGATGTAGAGTCAGGAATCAAAGCCATAGAGAGTCCCTAAGTTGATGGGCTGGATCTAGGTGTCCCTGGTCCCTGAAAGCTAAGGTAGCTAAAGTAAACAGGTTGGAGTAGCAGAGAGGAGAAAAGTACACAGACATAGAATCCAGAGATCCGCAAAAAATATTATGAAGACTCCTCAAGTATTTAGATGAGTGTTGATCAGTACACACATTTGAGAAAATTCTAAGACAGGGAAAAGATTCACCTAAAACAAGTCCAGAAAACAGTCCTCAGGATAACAAGCCATGCCATGAAGAGTGCCTGATTCCAATAGCTGGAATAAAAAATCTAATAATTCAAGTACCATTGGTTAAAGTACTAAAAAAAGCCTTCTCTCAATTGTGTGAAAATTTAGCCATAAAAAAAAAAAAGATGACGCTGTGGGCCTCACTGAAATATCTTAAAATCAAAACTTAAAAGAATCACATTGTTTCTCATTAGCTTCTCTAAATCCCACAAAATATTCTCAGGAATATTTAAAGAAATGCAAAAATATCCATATACATTAAGATTAAAATCACAATGTCTGGCATCCAAAAAAAAAAATTATCAGGCATGTAAAGAAGTATGAAAACAAAATCCATGAGGGTAAAATTTAATGAATCCAAAGTGACCAAGTGTAATAGATATGACAAAGTTAGTAGACAGAGACATCAAAAGAGGTACTATAACTTTAACCCACATGCTCACAAAGCTACGGATGTAAAATGTTAAGTAGATACATGGATGATATAAAAGTCTCATGTTATACATTGCATGTTATTCCCAGATTAATGTTGAAAAAGAAAATATTAAAATATTTGAAAACACACTAAGGTTGGAAGACAACTCTTCATGGTTTCTCACATTATTACATTGTTAGGTAGGTAGTGAGGGATTTCTGGTCTTGTAGGTATCAAAGTGGGTGCCTTGCCTTGGTGCAACTGCCCCACATGGGAAGAAGGTCAAGGGTGGGCCCCAGGCCCCTGTCTTGGCTCTGCCGCACCTTAATCCTGTCCTGAGCTACTGCCATATCTGGGGAAGGAGGGAACGCCCTATGAATCTGCCAATCAGAAGTTAGCACACCAACTGCAAAAGAATGCAGAGAATTCTACCCCATGGGCCAAGCAGTATAGGTACAGTAGAGTCTGAAAAATGATCTAAAACACCCGGCTTTCAGAGAAGCTCATGGGACACCCACATGCATAGTAAGACTCAGATCGTATAAACTCCATCTGTCCAATGAAAATGGTTCGATGGTGATGTCTGAACCACGAGGGAGGTCCTAACCCAGGCACTATAAAACAAGACTGAGATCATAACCAGGCCCTTCCTTTTTGCTCTCCCTTTGCTACGACAGTGGGTCTAGTCATCATCCGTGGTGTATGTATCACACTCTGTAAACCTATATCTTGCTTTTGCTCTATAATCCTATCTTTCTCTCCTCAATAAACCTCATTTTTGTGCTTGCCTTACTTTGGTGTGTCTTGTCATTCTTCCCGCCAGTAACCAACATTACAGATCCTGAAATCTGACAACATGTCTTTTGAGCAAAGTCCTGATTGTCTTTTCTTTTGGACTATCTTTTCAAGGATGCTTGTATGGTGAACAGACATGGGAGATAAAGACAGTGTTTTCTACTGAAGCAAATGGTCAACATATCTATTGCCCGTGTAAAAGATTCAAGCTCCCTAAGCTTCTGTAATGCAGCCCACTGTCTGTGCAGGTGACATCTTCCCTATTTCATTTCACCCTAAAGACATTGGCCTTGAGGAGCTAGTAAAAATGCTTATATATTGTCCATTGCTATTTTTGTGAGTAATAAGATTTCTTTGTCCCTGATCCAGGAATTTTGTTTTCTACTACCATCATTATACTGTGAAAGGTTAAATTATTAGCCTGCAAGTGGGATAAAATCTCACACTTTTAACAGTTTTTGACAGTGTGTAATGGGGATGGGAAGAAAGGATATTGAAAGAAACCTAAGTTTCTGAAAGAAAAACGATAAGAGCCTCAGGGATTAACTATTGTTATTTTAGGGGACTCAGGGGAATCCACAGTAAACATTTATCTGACTGTATGATCAGCATTCTTTATAGCCTGTAGAGGAGAAAGTGGGAAGGTCGTTGTAGGCTGAGTATTGAGATTCAAAGACCTGACCTCCAGGCAGGTGGATTTCTTTTCAATCTTGTATGCTAAGCTTTTGCAATAACTAGTATGAAATTCATCTTATGTGGGCAAAAATTTCCTGTCACTTTCAGTCAATACCTGCAGAGATGATAAGACATTGACAAGTATTCAGGTTCTTATGGCCCCAATTTGAGTTTACACTGTTGATGACTGTGACTCACCCGAGAATAAGAAATTGACCCAAGAAAAATCTAGACATATTCTTGCATTTCCTTCTACCATGGAAAATTCATCTGCCATTTATGTTAAAACCAACTACCAAAGGAAGAAATAATGTTGGAGAATATTACAAATTTGGAGCAAGCCATCAACTTATATAGTTAAGAAGCTCATTGAACTCCAAACCTAAGAAGCATGTGGAAAATTACATTAAGGCCCATTATAACCTAATTGCTTAAAACAGTAACAAAGAGAAAATTTTAAAAGCAATGCTGGGGTTCAGAAAATGATGCTCCAAAATATGATGCTTTGGGCATGCTGAGTGTTTTGAGTTAAAGGAGAACCTAGGGTCTCTCTGGTCTTCTCCTGTTCCTCCTTACCCTGGTCTCTCACTGCCTTTTTTCTCCTGAAGTACAAGGAAGAGTTTGACTGAAGTTCCCTTAACTGGCTAAGGAAAATTCCTACAGGAAGAATGCAATTGTCATTATCCGCCTTCCTATAATCTCACCAAACATGGATAATTAACTCACTGAAAAGGAGACTAAGGGTTCACACTACCAATTCCTCTGAGAGCTTCTGTGTGAGGGACTTTATTTGCATATCAAGACAACCTTTGCTCATGATACATTTCCTTTCTTCATCCTCCCATAGCTGTGTCCCCATCACCTCCAGGAGCAGGAAGCCCCTGTTTCTTTCTGCTATTCAAGCTTTAACCATCTGACCCTTCATTGAATCTCATATTTTGTGGGGCTCCCACTCATGTGCATATAATAAATTTGTATATCTTTTCTCCTGTTAATTGTTCTATTGTCAAATTTATTGCAGAGACTCAAATTATCAAAATTGCAGAGTATGGAAGGAATGTTTCTTTTGCCCCTACAGTAGATACAGGAAAATAAAAAAATATATAAAATAAAAAGACATTTTATACAAAGAAACAAAGACAGGGATAACAGAAGATTTCTCTTTGAAGATAATGCAAAATAGAAGACAGTAGAGCAACATCCTTAAAGGACTGAAGTTAAAAACAAATAAAATTAATACTTGTTAATATAGAGCACATTATCTTATGCAAGTATGTTACAATAAAAAATGTGAAGTAAAGACATTTTTAGACAAACAAAAATTAAAATCTTTCATTATGACTTGATCTGAAGTACAAGAAGTATTTAGGGAAATTTTATATTCAGAAAAAAATATTATGTTTATTATATTTAGTGAAAAGCTGGATCTGTACAAAAGAATGTAGAGCACCCGAAAAGTTTGGAAAATATAAAATTTTTTTCCTTTGTTATCTTTAAAGATAATTAACTGTTTCTTAGAAATAATAACAATGTATGTGGGGCTTAAAACATACCACAGTTAAATGTGTGGTGAAAATAGCACAAATATTGTGAGAAGAGCAATAGGTGTATATTGTCATAAGGTTCTTAAACTATACATAACATAATATATATTAATTAAAATTGGACTATTATCAATTAAGGATGGTTTTATAAATGCTAAAATATACATTAAAATAACAAAAAATATAGTGAATAAGCTAACAAAGAAGATAAAATGGAATCATAAAATAACCTTGGTTCACCCAAAATAAAGAAGAAAAGAAGAAAGAAAAAGAGAAAACAAAACAGATTGGACAAATAGAAACCAAGCGAAATAGTGTATATTTAAACTCAACCATACTGATAATCACATTAAATATAAAGGATATGTACACCAAATTCAAAGGCAGAGATTTTCAGATTGGATAAGAATGTAATAACCAGCTCTATACTGACTATGGAAAGCTTACCATATGAAGAATTAAATATCTTTAAAAATAAAAGATGAAAAAGACACATCATGATAATTCAAAACAGAAGAAACACGTAGTGGTCATATTAATATTAAATAAAGTATGTTTAAGAACAAGAATATTACAAGCAATAAAGAGGATGATTCCATAATGACAAGAGTCAATAAATCTGAGAACACAACAATACTAAAAGTTTATGCACATATAACCAGAGCTTCAAAGTCCATTAAACAAAATTGATAAAACTGCAAAGAAATATAAACAGATTTATAATTATAGTCAAATAACTATGCATATCTTTTCCAAATAATAGATAGAACAAATAGAAATCAATTAGAATATAGAGAACTTGAACATCAACCAACTTAACCTAATAAACATTTATGGAACAACTCAACCACAGTAGAAAAATTAACATCTTTTTCAACTGCACATGAAACATTTCAAGATGAACTATAGGATGGGCCATAAATCAAGTCCAGTACATTTGAAAAGTTTCAAGTTGTACAAAATATTTTTAGACTTTCACAATCAACTTTTCTATATTAAGGCACAGCAGGTACTAGAGAGACTAAATTCACAGAAACTTCTAGCCTTGAATACCTGCATGACAAGAGTTCCCCACTCTATGATAGCTGGAATGTCAGGATGATTCCTTGTCATAAATTTAGACCATCATTTTACTCAAGGTAATTTTATTTCAGGAACCTAAATACCTCTGTCCTATAATGCGCTTTAGCCAGAAATAGCTGAGTTATTCTCAACACTAAATATACAGAGAAAGTATAATACTTCAGAGGCAAATGTTAGCTTCTCAACCTTAATAAAATATAACTACATAGGTTATATACGTTCTCCACGGACCCAAGAAAGCTGTAGGTCTGTGATCAATAATTCAGAGATTCAAAAACCCATTGATCCTATAAAATGATAATAATCAAGTCTGAGCTTATAACAATAAAAAAGCAATGTAAACCATAAGACAAAATCAACAGCCAAAATTATTTTATCTCACTGCAAATATCTACACCACTATTCGTGACTTGTGGTCAAGTATAGTCTGATCATATTAAAAGTAAAATAGGGTTTTGTTTTATACAGGTTGTAGAGATAAACCATGTTACTGGAATATAATCAAACTATTTAAATGATTATTTTTTTTGTGGCTGAGGTCAAGATTATGGTTTCACTTAACCTAAAAAAATGTTAGTATTTTTCATTAGCAAGGCTTTTTTTTTTTTTTTTACTTAGTGCATTTTGATTTTAGCTCCGCAAAGCACAGTCAGCAATAGATAATTTGGACTTTATTAAACTAAAAACTTCTGCACAATAAAGGAAACATCAATAGGGTGAATATACAACCTATGAAATCTAAAAAAAAATATTTGCAAACCATATATCTGATAAGAGGTTAATATCCAATATATATAAGGAATTCAAGCAACTCTGGAAGAAAACAAATGACCTGATTTAAAGATGGTTAAAGGACTTGAACAGACTTGAAGACATACAAATGGCCAACAGGTGTATAAAACAATGCCCAACAGCATTAATTATCAGGAAAAGGTAAACTACAATGAACTATAATCTCATACCTATTAGAATGATTAGGTAAGATAGTAAGTGTTGGCAAGGATGTGAAGAAATTGGAACACTTGTACTCCTGTGGAACTGAAGTAGTGCAGAAGCTATGAAAAATACTATGTAGGCTCCTCAAAATATTAATGATAGAACTGCCATATGATTCAGCAATCCCACTTTGGTGTATATTTCCAGAGAATAAAATCAGTATGTTGAAAGTTGTCTGCATTTCCATGTTTATTGCAGCACTTTTCACAGAGCCAAGATACAGACTCAATCTAAATGACTCCCCAGAGTTAAATAGATAACAAAAATGTATTATTGATACACAGCAAAATTCTATTCAGCCTTAAAAAAGGCAGCAATCTTGCAGTTTGTGAAAACATGGATAAGCCTGGCAGAGATTATGCTAAGTGAAAAAAAGTCAGACACAGAAAGATAAATACCACCTGATCTCCCATACATGTGGTATCTAAAAAAGTCAGCTCATAGTAGAAGTCAGAATGTGATTACTACTTCTGGGTGAGTTGGAGTGTAGGGGAGATGCTGGTCAAAGGATGTAAAATTTCAGTTAGACAGATGAAATATGTTCTAGAGAGCTATTGTACAGTATGGTGGGTATAGTTAATGATAATATATTTTATACCTGACAATTGCTAATAGAAACCATTGTAAATGTTCTCACCACAAAAATATGGTGAGTATATGAGGTGAAAGATATGTTAATTAAGTGGATTTAATCATTCTACATTGTATACATAGATCAAAACATCACACTTCATCATAAATACTTATAATTTTTATCAATTAAAAATAAATACATCTTTAAAAATAAAAGCATAGTCTTGTTTTGGGAAATCAATCTATCTCCCTAATTTAAGCTTTCAAATTACTTGATTTGTCACAAGTAATTTATGCTTAATATATAGATTAAACACTTAAATTTTAGATAGATATATAGATTAAATATATAAATGTTTATATATTAAATATATAAACATTAAATATATAAATACATTTAATTAAATATATAAATATGTTTAATCTATAACTATATAGATTTATATTAATCTCTATTTATCTGTATTTATTTATATTTAATCTATATTTATATTTAACCTATAAATATATAAACACTTAAATTTATTAGGAAAATAAAATGCATATATTCTTTATAGCATTTATGTTACTGATATAGTTCAGACACAATATTCTGCACTATGCATACTAAATATTATATAATGTGTCATAAGCAATAAGGTAATTAGTAAAGCTTGTATAGTTTTTTTTATATCTCATTTGGGGTTATTTTAGTAATCTTTTACTAGATTATGCAGTATAAAAACAATCTCAACACATTATCAAATATTTATTTCTTGCTCCTTTTGCATGACATTTTCTTTTCAACCAAGACTCTTCTAGGTCTTTCTGGTCTCCGCTGGGCTCACCTGAACTAGGCTTGACTTGGTTCAATATATCTTCTCTTTCTGTAATACAATGTAAAGGCAAAGCCACTCCCTCAGACCATTGCCTTTATGGAGCAGGGCCGAGAATGAAGGTGAGCTGAAACACGAGATACTTCCTAAAGCTCTTCCTGGATGTGACCCATTGTCACTTTGACTCACAATCCACTGTTCAAAACAAATCACATTCAATGAAAATAACTCCAAATGGAATGGTGTGAATAATTGTGAAGAATATTCCAATTGGCCAAAAGAATGTTATAGATTTGGATAAATATGAGTTCAATTTTAATCAGGTTAGAAAAGTATTGCCTTTTGATGATTTATCAGCCAAACTTTGATCTTCCGTTTATACAAATTCACATTATTACATAAGTAGGTTACTCTTTGCTTTGTCTTTGTTGAAAATAGTGGTTGAACGTGTTTGGGGTTTTAGTAAAATATATGAGAAGATAAAGGTGAATAATGAGACTACTGGAATAGTTGAATAAAGAGAATCCTAGACGAAAATGACGAAGAACATGATGAGATAGATAGATAGGTGAATCAATACAAGGGAACTGAATGTTAAAAGTGTAGGTCATGTGTAAGAAAAGAATAAATGAAAGAGAAAGCCCTAAATTGCTTTATTAGGAAGTTACAGGAGAACTTTCTTGCATATTTTTTAATTCAGGGTATACTTTGAAAGGGAAGAATTAGGTAACATAAAATTTTAAGCCTGGCAATGTTTACACTCTCCAACAAAACAAATTTATTCAACAACTATTTATTGAGCAGTCATTATGTCTTAGAATTTTACTAGATGCTGTGAAAAAAATATTAAAAGTATTTATCTGATGCATTTAGGCATTCATAAGAGAATAACAAATTATAATTTATAGAAAATTATGAAATGTATCTTTTAAGTTAGCAATTTATTCTGATTTTTTCTACAGATTTAGATTAATGAAATTGATTTTCTTTCCAAGTGTGCAAATATGTTGTGTAGCATATACAGATCAGTATTAGCTATTAAGACTGAGATTGTCTTTAAATTGCTCTGTCCAGTATAGGTAGTAATTGAGGCCATAGGAGTTCTAGTATTTACCTATAAAATAAGTGAAAATCTCTTTCACTCAGGACTTTGTAAGAATCTATTTATACTGCAAGATAAAATACCCATTTAACACTATGACTTATAAAAATAAAATCTCTAAATAATTAGCATTATATTTAGATGTGAATATAGCCCCCTGATTCTAAGAATGTATAGAAGCATGTGAAAATTATTTCTGTTCTGGATTCTGTATTAGATCTCATTTCATGTCCTGTAAAAATACAAGTGGGAATTTTATGTCATTAGATCAGCATATATAAAAATAAGTTCTAAGAATTCTCAGTCTCAAAATTGTTGCTCAACCATCATCATGTAATTGCAGTATCATTCCCAATTACAGAAAACATTGATACTTTAATTTCAATCTAGCATAATTCACAATTAAGAAATGAGTGTTTTTGCCAACTCCCCCCACCACCCTCTGAGCATTTGGCAATGCCTCGAACCATTTTTAATTGCCATAACTTGCAAGCAGCTATGGAGGGAGAACTAGGGGTATCTAGTGGTTAAAGTCCAGAGATGTGGCTAAATATCTTATAATGCATGCCCGCTAACAGCAAAATATTATCTGGCCTCATATGACAATAGTGCCCAGGTTGAGAAAATCTGATAGAGTAACATCCTCATGTGACTTTTTGCTATTTAATCATTTTATTGCCCTTGTTTGTGCTCACACTAACCAAACATATTTTATATACCTCTCTAGAAGTTCCTATTCTGTGATCCAAGTCATACACTCCTTCAGACATTAAAGAGTTCTGCTATTTAATTTTAACATAGCTCTCTTTGCATAATGGCTCTATATAACTAAATATTTATTTTATATGCTTAATATACTTTATTATTATTAAATAATATTACTATTGAATAATACATGCCTATTGCCAAAAAACATGCAAAATTAAATACTTTACAAATTGTAGAGAGGCAAATGTTTGTTCTAAGAACTTTGCGAGTATTTTCACCATTCTGTGAAATGCTTCCTGTTTTTCTCATAGCATTTTGATGAGAAAATTAAGGCACAAGATTGAAAAATCAGTGACATCTGGGTTTAAACCCAAGCAATCTGCCTCCAGACTAAATAGATAGATAGATGCTTATTGATTGAAGATAATCACAGTTAAAAGCTTATGAGACAACTCTCTCTCTCTCTCTCCCTCCCGACTTTCTCATGCTATTAGGTCGAATACATGAAAGTCATGCCATTTGACCATATGAACCATTTGATGTAGTTCAGCATAATACACTGTTTTTCCTTTAAAAGAGATATCATACTAAAGACAACTTTTTGTAACATGTTTTATCATAAAAATTATCATAAATATTTCCTTTCTTGATAAAACTTCTAAGTAATAATTTAATAGCAATGTAATATTGTATATATGGAATCATCATAATAATGTAATTAATTCACCAATCCCCAACAGAATGACACTTAACTTAGGTTCATTTCTTAATGGTTCCTATAGTCTGAATGTGTCCCCCCAAAATTTGTGTGTTCAAACAATTGCCAATGTGACAGTATTCAGAGGAGGGACTTTAGGAAGTGGTAAAGTCATGATGGTGGAGTCCTCATGAATGGTATTAGTAACCTGATAAAACGGGCTTCAGAGAACCGCCTGGCTTTCTTTTTGCACTTTCATCTCTTCTGCCATTTGAGGTCACACAATTGTCCCTTTCTGCCCTTTGTCTCCTTCCACCATGTGAGGACACTGTATCTGTAACTTCCTCCTTTTCGACATGTGAAGATGCTGGAAGAATGCACCAACTATGGAAGTGGTTCAGAACTGTAAAAAATAAATGTCTTATTATTTATAAATTACCCAGTCTGAGGTATTTTGATATGACATCACTAATGGATTAAGACAATGGAAAACTGCAATGAAAAGTTGTTTAAAATAGAGTCTAATTTTTGACTCTCCTAAATCTAGTTCAGAAAATGGAATTGTTGACATTCTTTTGTTTAATTTCCTTAAATAAAGAAATTAAAAATAAAAAAACTTAATTGTAATGCATGGATGCACATTTCTTGTCAATTCTGGATATTCTATTTTTTCACTTCTTACAACTTTTTAATCAAAAAATTATCTGTCAATTGTCAAACTCTTTTGAATAGGATGTAGAGAGAATATAGTGAGATGTGTCTGTCAGATATTGATGTCAATAATAAGCCTAAAATATTTACAGTATAAAATATTTAAATACATTTAGTAAGAAAGTTCACAATCATCAACATAATTTAATATATAAAGTTCATATTGAATTTTAACATAAGATAAACATAGTATATAAACTCAGCATAGACAGAATGGAATTATGTTAAGTATTAAGCTTTTTGGACCAAAATAACTAGATTTACATTCACACATATTATATACACAAAAGTAAATTTTCACTGATATCTCTGCCTTTTCATAAATAACTGTTTCATTATATATTTTTGCTCTAATTACTCAAATTGCTGGCCTTATTGGTCTTCTTAACCTTTTCACAAACTATACTATTATTTCTCAACTCCAAATATGAAAAATTCATCTGTCTTTACAATTTGATGCCATGTCTGAGTCTTGGCAAATCATATTTATCTTTGCTAGCTGAATCCTTCTTGGTTTCCACTAACAAGAGACATTAAACAGGGGGGACAAAGGGGAAGGATGAAATTTGTTGTTGCTATCAGCTTTGTCTCCTCAAAAGCACTAAACCCTAAAAGTGACAATTGATTCGAATACCTTTCCTTTTTTCTTCCCTGAAATTCCATGATACCAGACTCATTGCATATTCCCTCTCCTCCTGAGACTGAGGTCACAACTCTATGAGGACTCAAATTCTAATTTCTGATGTATCAATTCCAAATAGACAGTGCTCTCTCCTCAGAGATCAGAGTACTAGTTTCACAGTCACCAACTGAGCTACCATTTTGCATTAGACATTGCTCTAGACACTTTACGTAGAGAGACATATTAGTAAAACAAACAAACAAACAAACAAAATACCATCAAAGATACCTATCTTACATTTATATTTTAGAAGAAGAAATAAAATAATAAGTAATATATGGAGAAAATAATTGAATTATACAGCATTTTACAAGGCAGTACATTTTAAGAAAAGTATAAAACATTAAATGAGATATTGGAAAAGCCAACATTGGGGTGAGCAGAGCAGTGGCACTTGCAATTCTAAACAAATGGTGAGATTAGGTGACATTGTAATACAATTCATCAAAGTCTTGAAAGAAGTGAAGGCGATAACATCATATCTTTGAAAAGATTATTTCAAGCAGGACGAGCAGCCAGTATAAAGACTGTATGGTGACAGTGTATTTAGTGTAAAAAAGGAACAAGAAAAACAATATAGCTGGAATAGGGTGAGCAGTAAAAAGAAAGTTTAGAACGATAGGATAATGAGGAACAAAGGTTGGAGCAGGTCACACAGAATCATAAATGATTTGCATTTGAATAGAGTAATTTTCATTTACGTATATAACCAGCAATATTTCTTAATATATAGTGTATGGATTATGAGAAATAGAGGAGTTACGAATGATTCCAAGGCATTTGACCTAAGTAACTCTAAGTGTGGAATTATTTTTTTTAATTTTTTTTTAATGTTTTTTTTTTTTATTTCAGCATAATATGGGGGTACAGATGTTTAGGTTATGTGTGTTGCCCTTGCCCCCCCTCCCCCCCTCAGTCCAGGTTTCAAATATGTCCATCCCATTGCGTGGTGCACATTGCACTCTTTGTGTACA
>CAUYSK010057014.1:0-16129 GCA_963575035.1 Avahi laniger | reverse complement strand
GGAGCCTGGGGCTCCGCCTTCGTCCAGTTGTGCCTGTGGCTTGGCTCTGTGCCCTCTGGGTCTCTTCGGGCCTGGGGCTTCCACTGGCGGGGTACCGTGGGCTGCGCTGATGGGGTCAGCTGGGAGTCCTTGTCAGGCTCCTTGGGTGACTTGGGGACCACAGTGAAGGAGTTGGGCCGGCCCTCGCTGTAGAAGATGCTGTCAGAGCCAGCCAAGGCCTCGGGTTGGTGGCTGTGGCCTCGGATACTCCCTGGCAGGGAGGACCGACCCAAGACAGCCCCTCCGGGCCTCCCCTTTTGTGCCCTCTGCCTGGCTGCCAGGAGCAGGGCCATTGGGGAGCCCCGCTCCACCACCTCCCCAGTCACTGGGTGCCTGAGGAGGTCATCAGCAGGCTGGGCTGAGGCGGGGGGTTTGGATGGCAGCCCCTGGGGCTCCTTCACCTCCACAGGCCCCCCCGACCCTGTAGCCTCTCCTCTGGCTGGGGTGGGCATCACCACAGCAATCTCTCTGCTGGGGCTGTTCTGGCTGCGATGGGGCTTGTAGAGAAATAGCACCTCTTCCGGGCCGGGGGATGTCTTTGGTGGGAGGGCTGGAGATGAGAGGGCTCCACCTGTGTGCAGCCTAGTGGCCTCTGAGGGGGGCCCTTCTGCCCTCGGCCGGGAGGGAATGGAAATGTCTTGAGATTCTGGCTTCTTCCACTGCTCAGCTGGGACTAGATCCTTCTCTGCCATCAGCTGGGACGACATAGTGGGCAGAGTTGTGGCTGTAGATGGTACAGGAGGCCCAGGCGTGGTGTTGTGTGGTGTTGCTGGCTCCAGTGTGGCCATGGGTGGTGTGGCTGGCCCAGGCGTGGGCTTGGGTGGTGTGGCTGGCCCAGGCGTTGGCTTGGGTGGTGTAGCTGGCCCCGGTATGGCCTTGGACTGGGGTGGTGTGGTTGGCATAGGAGAGGTGGAAAGAGGGGGTGGATTCTTGGCCACAGGCTTGGGGAGTTTTCCATTATCAGTCCCGTTTTCAAAGATTCTTCCCCCTTCTATCCGAGGCTTGGGAGGCAGAGACCCTGTGCTGGGCTTGGCTTCCTTCTCTGCTGAGGATGAAAGCCGGGCCTCCAGCTCACTCCGGATCTGCCGGACGCTGGGAGTTGGGGAGTCTTGGGGGACGTAGTCCACCGGGGGGAGGGACAGGCTGGGGGCTGCCTCTCTCCCTGGCAGGCTGCTGCTGCAGAGACTCTTCTCAGGAACACCTGGCAAGATCTCTGTCTCTGGCAGGCTCAGGGGAGCCTCCTTCTCTGGCAGGCTGGGGCCTTTCTTGCCCTCCTTGCCCTGAGAGGCCACCATTGGGCCTGGCCTGTGACTCAGCAGTCGGTCCTCTCTCCTGGCGCCGCAGAGATAGGCTGCCAGCTCACTCCGCAGCTTTTCCATCTGGCTGGGGTCCCGCCAGTCCATGGGTGCTGATGAGGCTGTGTCCTCTGGGCTAGGGGGCTTGGGTTTGGGTTTGAGAGCAGGAGAACTGGATTTGGGGCTTTCAGTAACCCCAGCAGGTGGAGGGGCTACCTTCTCAACAGAAGGTAAAGGAGGGGCAGCCGGGGGAAGGGGTGGTGCTGGAGGAGGGAGGGGGGGTGCAGGAGGGGGCAGGGGAGGGGCTGGAGGTGGAGTCCCAGCTTGTTCATTTGTCCGGGACTGGGACTGGCGGAGCAGGGGGCTGGCTGGTGCCGCAGCCCTGGGCTCCCCAGGGCGGTCTGGCTCGGGGGCCCTGTCTGGGTAGACCTGGGATGCGGGGCGGATGTGGAAGCTGGGAGGCAGTGGGAGTCGGCTGGGAGCCTTCTTGGTGGCCCCCTCTGCCTCTGGGGGAGCCCCTTGTGCTTCCTGAACTGGGATGGATGAAGTCCTGACTGGGGTTGGGGGAGGCACTTTGAACGAACGGGGGAAGGTGAGATGGGGCTCTGGCTTAGGTCCCAGGGTGCTCCCCTTTGGCTCAGCAGGGCTCCTGGGAGGGCTGGTTCTGGGGGCCTCTGGCTGCCTGCCATTCAGTGCTATGTCTGATTTCCACTTGGTGACACCCCCATGGGGAATGAGACGAGTCTCCATTGTGTGAGGAGACACTGGAGCTGGGAGTGCTGGGGCTGGCACAGGGGGCGGTGGGGGGGCTAGAAAGGCCGAGGGTGGGGCAGGGGGAATGAAGTCAGGAGGGGTGGGTGTGGATGGGGAGGAAAGGGCAGATGGTGGGGACAGGGCCTCCAATACTGGGGGCGGAGGTGGGGCCATGCTAGGCGGGGGTGGGGGTGGGGGTTCCAGCAGCAGGGGAGGTGGTGGGGGAGCTGTGGAAGGTGGAGGAGGTGGTGGGGACTCCCCTGGAGGTTGTGAAGTGTCCTGGGGGGGCCCCGGGGCTGGGCCTGGGGGAGGTGGGGGGATGAATGGATCCTGGCCATAGTGCCCAGGCCTTAGGTCACCTGTAGAGCTGTACAATCGGAGGTTGCCGTTGACTAGAGAGCTGCTACCTGAAAGAAGGGAGAGGTGACGATGAGGAGGGGGACAAGGCAGACCAGCCTTGCCAATCTCTGTAGGCCCCCAAGAGAATAACAGGCCCGTTTTCTCCTTAACACCAAGTGAGGGAGTAGCCAGTGTCCTGAGCTGTCCTGGGAGTGGCCCCCTTCATTCTAGGGAAGGGCCCCTGCCTGTCCCTGGTGCAGCCTTTGCAGCCTGTACTGAATATTCTCTACTTGCCCCCACAGAATCACCCTCCCCCCTGCCCTGCCCTGCGCCTGGACTCCCTTACCCTCGGCGGCAGGGGGAACCAGTGAGGCCAGGGTGCTGGTGCCCCGGCTGCCTGCTGGCCAGGTCACAGGGCGGCAGCAGCTGCATTTCCTCCACCGCAGACCACAGTTCCTGTTGGGTGGCCCTCCTCCCACGGCTCAGCGGGAGTAGCAGCTCCCACTGTTGTCAGTCTCTGGGTGTCACTGTCCACTTTGTCCCCTAACCATGCTTACAATCTTGTGCACTGTTCCTTTGCAAAACTTTCTTCAGTTATCTCCATTGAGTATACCATCTCTTTCTTGCTGGGACCTTGACCTTGACAAAGCCAGAAAGGCCAGGATTCAAATCCCAGCTCTACCACTTACTAGATGTATGACCTTGCACACACTAACCTTGCTGAGCCTCAGTTTCATCATCCATTAAAGGGGCGTAATGTCAGTGCTTACCTCCTAAAGCTGCTGTGAGGGTTCAATGAGAGAATGCATGCAAGTACAGGTAAAGGGCTTATCACAGTGCTGGGCCCCTAGTAGGCACTTAATAAATAGTAACTACTTTGACTACTGCCGTCTGTGCTTAACCTTTCAGACTGTGTAGAACAGATAGGGAACGTGGGAGAGAGACAGGAAGTCATGGGAGGAGGTCGGGTGAAAGAGCAACAGGGAGCAAACTGCACAAACGACTTCTGCTTTCGAAAGACCCTGGATCTACTAAGAACCGACGTTTCCACCGCACAGAGAACTTCTGGAGCAGGCTGTGGACTGTGGGGTGGAACGGGGACGTGCGGGAGGAAGACGACCTGGACAGTGTGGCACTACAGAGACGCTGAGTGGCCCTGGCCCCAGCAGCCCACATCCTCCATCCTTGGACCCAGTCCCAGCCCTCTTCCAGAGTCTATTTCCTTCTTAGGGACATCTGTCCTTCGCTCCCCTCCTCTCGGCCCCCAACACACAGCGTAGCAAACCTGGGGACCGTGCAGCTCTGAAGGGCTCTTCCCAACTATCTGACCTCAAAAGGAAGAGACCGAGGGTGGGGAAGGAGAAAACCGACGTTCATGGAGCACCCAAGTGCCAGGCACTGAGTTAGGAGCTGGGGTACAGTGGTCAAAAACGAAACAAAAAACACACCAAATGCTGGCCCGCCTGGAGCTTCTGCTTCAACGGAACAATGAGACAGACGCTGAACGTAACAAATTATTACCATGTGAGATGAGGAGCGCTATGGGAAGCCAACAGGGGAGTAGGCTGAGGGCACAATCTGAATAGGGTGGTCAGGGAAGGCCTCGCCGAGAAGGTGACATTCGAGCAAAGAGGGAAGGAGAGCCACACAGATGTCTGGCGGGAGAGCCTTCTGGGCCGAAGGGACCGCAGTGCAAAGATCCCAAGGTGGAAATGTGCCCGAGGTATTTCAGGAGCAGCAGGAGACCCTGCAGCCAGTGTAGTTCAGGAGGGGAAAGAAAGGCAACGTGGCAGTCCTTGCAAGAGCCTTTTCTTTGAGTGATGTGGGAAGTCGTTGGTGGGTTTTGAGCAGAGGTGTGACATAAAGTGTCTTACATCCCATCCAACACTTCATTTATTCCTCCGAACTGGAACTATTGTTCCCATTGTCCATTGGGAGATACAGAGGCGGGAGGGGTGAAGTGTCTTGCCCGAGAGAGGGGGGCTAATCTGTGGGGAGCCGGGGTTCACAGCCAGGTCATTCGGACTCCAGAGTTTTTCCATCACTTCACGCTGCTCTTGTCCCAGCTCTGGCCTTGTCCCTTCACCATCCCTCTCCTCCCCTGGCTCTCCTCACTGCTCCTGCCCACTGCAGCCAGTAACCAAGAGGCCTGGGGATCCTGGCTGTGTCACCAGCTGTGCAGGTGGGCCACACGCTTGGCTTTTCAATCCAACGCCCAAGAAGGAAAGAATGAAAGGTGGAAAAGCCCCAAGCCCACGGTCCCCTTACCTGTCACTTCTTTGTCTCCAAAGTCTTCTGGGACAGAGGGGGTAGGTACAGCCAGCCCATGGTTTTCCTGGGCATTCTGAAAGGGACCAGAGAGAGATCAGGGGACAGAGAAAGACAGATAATTCTCAAATTGCTGCTCTGTGAGGCCATTTTACTGCAGAAAATCTGCAGTGACAGTGACGGTTGCACAATCTTGTGAGTATACCAAAATATAAAAGGGTGCATTTAGAAAGGTGAATCTTATATGGTACAGTCAATTCTCATTATTTGTGATAGTTACGTTCTGTAAAGTTCCAGCGAACACCATATTAGTGGATACTGTCCCATTGCTCCTAGGGGAAATACAGGGTTAGGTTCCTGAGAGCCTCTGGTCACAACATTTCTGTCATCTGATCAATACATAACCTTGTTTTTTGTGTGTTTATGTTTGAAGACACGTTAAGAGGTTTCATTGACTCGTTAGCTTGGAACTCACGGCCAACAGCACTGTAACTCATGCCCAGCACGTGCATTTCCTCTGTGAGGCACATCGCGGCCTCTTGCACGTAGGAACTCTAGAGAGCACCCCAGCACTATGCTTGGGGGCCATTTTAAACAGTGAAATCACCAAGAAAAAGCAAAAAGAAATAGGAAAAACGTGGCGCTAAACAGAAAGAGACACAAGAAACAAAGTGTCCTCTTGTTCAGTTGGGAACGTGTGCATCAGACAACTCAAAATTCTCCTTGCTCTGTGTGTGTCCAGAAATGACCATTAATCATGAGTATTGATCCTGGAGTTACAAATAAATGTTAGCCATTAGACAAATTTGCAAATACAGAATCCATGAATAGCGAGGACTAACTGTATATGAATTATATCTCTATTAAAAAAACAAAACAGGCTGGGCGCGGTGGCTCATGCCTGTAATCCTAGCACTCTGGGAGGCTGAAGTGGGAGGATCGCTTGAGCTCAGGAGTTCGAGACCAACCCTAGCAAGAGCAAGACCCCGTTTCTACTAAAAATAGAAAAATTATCTGGGCATGGTGGCGCATGCCTGTAGTCCCAGCTAGTTGGGAAGCTGAGGCAAGAGGATCGCTGGAGCCCAGGAGTTTGAGGTTGCTGCGAACTACGATGATGCTACTACCCAGAGCAACAGAGTGAGACTCTGTCTCAAAAGAAAAAAAAGAACCTGCAGTGACTCCTCATGGATGTCCATAGGTTAAAAGTCAAACCCCTTGGCCTGGCATCCTGTTTATTCTTAGTTTTCACTAGGTATTTACAGAAAAAAAAATAAAAGTGATGAATTCGAATATTTATAATACTGCAGATGCTCTTCTGATCTCTAAGCTTACCAGACCACAATGTGTTTACACAGCTGTCAGTTTGTACATACTCTTTGCATTCTATGTTTTTTATCCAAACACATATTTCCATATGTCACGAAGTCCACACACCTGTCACTCTGAAGAGCTGTAGAGCACACCATGGTAGCTTTCGAGGTCCTCGACGACCTGGCCTCGTGCTTCCCCGCCAACGTTTATTTCCCACTCGCCTGTTCTGCCCACCCGCACCCAGCGTGACGGACTCCCTCCCTGCCACCCTTTCAGCCCGCACACAGAGTCCGTGCTCATCCCTGCTGCTGGCTGTTGTGGCCGTGCCTCTCTTGCCCACCCTCCATTTCTAATAGTATTAATAATACTCCTTGCATTGTGCTGTAAACACAGTATCAGAGGCTATCCTCATTTACCAGATGAGGAAACTGAGGCTGAGAAACATTTTGGTAAGTTGTCTAAAGTCACGCAACCAGTACTACCAAACCCAGGTCTGTGGAGCTCCCTCTCCTTAGTATTTCACCTCCCTAAAATCTCTCGTCCTTCAAGGATCATGGTATGGGGAGGCGCTAAGAGCACTGGCTTTGGATCCAGGGTGTCTGGGTTTGAATCTCAGCTCCGCTACCTACTAGCTGTATGACTGTGCATGTGACTTAAGCTCCCTGTGTCTCAGTTTCCCCATCTGTGAAATGGTGATAAAAAAAGAATCTATCGGCCAGGCGTGGTGGCTCACGCCTGTAATTCTAGCACTTTGGGAGGCCAAGACGGGCGGATTGTTTGAGCTCAGGAGTTCGAGACCAGCCTGAGCAAGAGCGAGACCCTGTCTCTACCAAAAATAGAAAGAAACTAATTGGACAGCTAAAAATATATAGAAAAAATTAGCTGGCCATGGTGGCGCGTGCCTGTAGTCCCAGCTACTCGGAAGGCTGAGGCAGTAGGACTGCTTGAGCCCAGGAGTCTGAGGTTGCTGTGAGCTAGGCTGATGCCACGGCACTCACTCTAGCCAGGGCAACAAAGTGAGACTCTGTCTCAAAAAAAAAACACAGAAATTTGTTTTCTATAAAAGTTATCAGCAAAGATTTTTTTTAGGTTCTCCGTTACCAACATTCCTCTTCAAATCTCTCAATTTCTGCTTCCTTTGGCTATTTCTTTACTCTCCATTGCCTGCCTTTATTGGGTTGCTGCCTCATTCCAATAGACTTCTTGATTTGGCATTTAAGATTGGATGACTCTCCTCTTAATTACCTTCAATAGCTCCACTCTCATCCCCGGTTCAGAAATCTGCAGATAAGTGAGACCTCTTTACTGTGCTTATTAATCCACGCTCCTAGGATACCAGTGGAGCCCTGTAATTTTCAGGAATTGCGCTTGCGCTCACTCCCAGGACACTCTACAGTCCCAACCACTGCAGCTAGTTCCTTGGCTGGGTATCATCCTCTACCTGAAAGAACACCATGCCAATCTGTAAATTCTAAATGCACAGATTGACTAAAAACTTTAGTCTCGGGGTTCCCATTACCATAATAGACTATGTAAATAGCTTTAAATATGTCAAGCCTAAAAATAAGTCATCGGTGCAATGTTTGGGCATATTCTCATGTTCCAGTACTTTCTCTCCTAAAAGAATACAAATAGAGTAGAAGTTTTCAAATAGCACTGTGCTTTAACCAGATAAAATTTTTAGTAAAATTTTAATATGTAAAATGGATGAAATCACACTGCTGTGGTTTTAGTATGTTGATGTTCAGGGATGGGGTAGAGAGTTAATTTGGTGAAACAGTCTTTGTTTGGCGCCTTCTTCATCCCTGGGGACATCTCCATGGAACATTTCATTCTAATAATATACCGAACAAATATCTATGTGAACTGCAGTCATATTTTTTTAATTGTAACTTATTTCTATCTGTACTTGTATTTGAGGTAAATAAAAATAATGCCAAACTATGGAATAATGTGGGTCATGCTCTGGAAAATGAAAAGAATTTTGAGAAAGCTTTAAAATACTTCTTACAGGCTACCCACGTTCAACCAGGTAAGTATTATTAATTAATAAATTGATGAATCATTTATTTGTTTTTTTAAAAACTTGATTATATTTAGGAAAAATAAGGTAGAGTTTATTTTCAAGCTTTATTCCAATGACTTAAATACTAGTATTCCATACTTGCTTATTTTAAGTTGGGTTATGTACAGCCACTTATATCAGATTAAGGAATTTTTTTTTTTTGAACATAGAGTTGTTGGGTGGCACAGGTGAATAATTTTGGTGGAGTGATGGGTGCAGAAGCCTGAAAGGAGTGAATATAATAGAGTGGAAGATAAATAATTGGAGACAGTTATTACTGAAAACTCTTTTAAAGGGTATTGATAAGAAAGGGTGGTGGTGCTGTGTATGGGGTCAAGAGAGGATGGTAGGGTAATAGAGTTTTTGTTTTAAGTTGGGAGAAACAAAGCATGTCTGGGGCTAATCTGGTAAAATTGGGAAAAGTAATAATGCAAGGGGAAGGGATGAATTACTGGATCTTCTGTCCTTGAGGAGATAGATAGGATCTGGTGCACAGGGTGAGGACTTCATTTAATCATAGGACTGATAGTTAACTTGTGGTAACAGGGAAAGCACAGTATGGTGACATGGATATAGGCAGGTGAGTAGATGACATGGAGGAAACTTCTGGAAGTTGTCTTCTCTTTGCATCTGTTTTCCCAGTGAAATAGCAAAATCATCAGTGGAGAGTAAGGAGGAGGAAATGTTGGAGATTAATGTGCATATGAATCACCTGGAGATTTTGTTATAGTGCATATTCTGGTGTAGGTTTAGAGTAGGTCCTGAAATTCTGCATTTCTAATAAGTTCCCAAGTGATGATTAGTCTACATTTCTTTGAGAAGCAAAGATCTAGGTCACTAGGAAAGTGTGTTGACTAGGAAAATGTAATATAATTGCCACACAACTCTTAACACCCTACTTGAGATTAAACTAATTGGTATGGTGGTTACATATTTTTCTCTTGCAACTTTTTAACTGTAATGATGATGGCATTGGCATTGAGAATTTAGTTAAACAGGATTAGGATTTTGTCAGATGTGTATTACTAAGCAAAACAGGGATAAGGGAATGATAAGACACAGAATCTAAACTGGTAAAGAAGGGATATGAGAGAGGGTGAAGGATGGAGGAAAGATAACAAGATCAGTGGATTACAGGTCTTGAAGAATTGTTGGTGTCTGAGTAGGGTGTAGCTAGAGCAGCAATATTTTTCAATAGAAGTGCTGTTGGCATTTTTACTGTATCACAGGATGTGTATCAACTATGGCTCCAATTTACCAAATACCGTCATTACTTTCCATTCAGAGTAACAACCAAAAAGAAACCACCACCACCACCACCACCCCCCACCACATTACTAAATATCCTCAGAGAGGCGCAGAGTGGTGGACACTACCCCAATTTTTTCTAGTAAGTATGACAATGGCCATTGAACTAACTAGTTAAGGTAGGAGGGAGATAAAAATCAATGAAAGAAAGGACATCAAGGCCACAGCATTAGAAGATTAATCAACATGGATTTTGAAATCACAAAGAATTTTGACAAACGTGATGTTGAAGAGAGCAATAGGGAGCCAGGCAGGATCTATGATACAGGGATTGGTGACTGCACCAAAGAGGAATAGTAAATAATAGAGTTTAATGACCCGAGACCCGGAGATGAGTGATTTTTAAAAGGGAAGAGAATTGTATGAAAGTGACAACAGGGATCAAGGAGGACGCCTACTCTTCCTCCAGGCCCAGTGTTGCAAAGGATAAGGAAAAGAACACAGTCACCATCTGGAAGAGCTACAGGGTAACCATGTCTCTGAGACAAAGCTAAGTTTCAATTAGACAAAGGTGAAGAAAAGGTTGTAGAAATATAACTGATGATCTAGCCTTCCAATTTTATCTCCCATAGTCCGTCATGTAATTTAGCTTTTCTTAGAATACAGGGCACATGTCCTGTGCTTCCTCACTTCTTTACCTATGTTTATATTCTACCTGAGTCTAGAATTTCCCCGTTCTCCCTTCTCCCTTCCCTCCCATCCACCTTCCATCATAAGCCAGTCATCTTTTACACCCCATCTCACATGGTTTCTCTTCTGAAAACCTTACTGTCTTTTCAGCTAGAAGCAAATATTTTTGTCTATAAAACCACTTACAACTTCCTCTGTATCTTTTCTATATTTGTATTTTTTTATTTAGTGCTATATTGTATTTACTTAAATGTTAGTTCATTTAAAATATTTATTTAAACTGTGGAGCTTCCTGGGGGCAGCATGAATATCTGATGTAGTAGGGTCCTTATCACAGTCAGTAAACCCTACATGTGGTAGTTTTAATTCATTACTTTCTAAAGTCTTTTAGATTCATTCTAGGAGTTTTTGGAGAGTGAAGTCACCTTTGATGTCAGACACACAAGGACGTTGAGACTTAGAAGATGTTACTTAGGCCACTGCACTCATCGTTCTTGTTTCTAAATTGGGATAATAATTTCTATCTCACAGCATTGTTGTAAATACTAAATTAAGTGTGTGCTTGGGTATGTGTGCACATGTTGCGTTTTGTCTAGTGAATACTCTGCCTATCACAGAATGTTGCAAGTATGGGCACCCAATATTTAAATAATTTTCCCCTTCATTGTCAATTATCATTTATTGCTATTTTTGAGATATTTGCTGAGCCTGTCTCCTTTGCTATGACTTCGCTATCACACTTGCAAAATTGTTATTTCCGATAAACCATGGGCTCGGAAAACAGGTAAACCAGTTTATTAGAATTTATTATAAATAACGTATATAAACTTAGAAACATTGAATGTGGTATTTAGTGGCTTCTTGTCTCATTCTTTGTTTTTTAGCTATGTTCTTCATAGGTGGATTTGACAGATAAAATGACATATTATTTTACTGTATCATTAGGGCTAGATATTAGAGAGAGGGGAAGACAGTGATCAGGATAGGGCTAAAAAGGGACAGGTGTGTAGTGGTTAGTTAAAAGCTTGGACCCTGGCATCAGACAAACCTTTCATCAAATTCAGTTCAATCACCCTAAGCTTTCTATATATAAATTTGAAATAATAACAATATTTCCATTCTTTTGTATGGATTATGTTAAATACTGGTTGTAAAAGACTTAGGGCAGTTTCTAGCCAATAGTGTATACTCAATAAATGCGAACTGGTAAGTATTAATGGCATTGTTTTCACTGAAACTTGGAAAGGAGGAGGCAAATAAAAGATGTAGGATTCAGAGAGGAAGGCTGAAAAGAGAATGAATAGCAAATGGTTCTATAGGTTTATTTATTCATCAGGCATGTATTTGAGAATTTATCATGTGTCAGGCACTGTTTTAAGTGCTGTGGATACCAGTAAATAATATAAACTTCCTGCCGTCGTGGAGCTCTCATTCTAAATAAGGGCATAGACAATAACTAAACAAATACACAAAATATATATACATACATATGCACATATATATTATACAAAAGTAATAAAAGCTATAAAAATAAGGGAGTAAAGATTAGAAACAGTAGTCAGAGAAAGGCTCTGAAAAATTAGCATTTGTCAGAGGTGAGAATAAGGTTAGAGAGCAAGCCTTGCAAATATACTTTGGTGTAGGTAATTTTTAGGATCACTGACTATGCAAAGAATGGTAAAGAAAAGCAGGAAGATCATTTAGAAGGCTTTTACAGTAACCGAAAGCAATGATTGAGTTATAATTTTTTAAATAGCTATCTTGCTGTACAAGTGACACAGAAGAGTATACATGTTTAAAATATATAATTTGCTAAGTTTTGCATATGTATATATCCATAAGACCATCACCACAATCAAGATAATGAAAATATCCATTAACCTCCCAAATTCCTTATATCCCTTTGTAATATCTCCTTCCTACCCCTTTCTTTTCCACCCTGCTCCAGGCAAAATAGACCTCTTTCTAAGACTGTAGATTACTTGTGCTTTTTATAAAATTTTATATGAATGGAATCATACTGTATGGACTCTCTTTCCCTTGGTTTTTCACTGCGCATAAGTATTTTGATACTCATTTATATTGTTGTATGAATCATAAAACTGTACCCTTGTATGGCTAGGTAGTATTCCTTCATGTGGATATACCACAGTTCATTTATCCATTCACCCATTGATGGACGTTTGAATTGTTTGCAGTTTGGGGCTGTTACAAATAATGCTGACTGGTACATGAATGTTCATTTGTCTGGAGATTGTTTTCATTTCTCTTGGGTAAATACCAAGGAGAGGAATGGCATAGTCATATGATTTGTGTATGTTTAACTTTTTGGAAGACTGCCAAATTGTTTTCCAAAGAATGTATTTTCTTTTACATTCCTACCAGTGGTATAATAGAGCTCCCATCCTTTTCTCAATTCTTCGTTTGCTGAATTTTTATCACAAACAGGTGTCAGATTTTGTCACATGCTTTTTTTACATCAATTGAGATAATAAGGTTTTCATTTTTTAGTCTGTTAATATAGTAAATTACATTGATTGAGATTGATTTATACTTTAAAACCTTACTTTCCTTCAATAAAATACCACTTGATCGTGGCATTTTATCTTTACTATATATTTTTGGATTTGATTTACTAAAATGCTGTTAATTTTTACTTCTATGTTTATGAGGGATAACGTTGTAACTTAGGAGTTACCAGATATTTATAAATTTATCTTTTTAAATAAGTTGACAATTTTGTGGATAGGAAATACTAGGAAGCAACATAGATATCTGAGCCATCAGTGTGAGAATACTTTACTATTTGGTGTCTGAAGCATTATTAGTCATACAAAGTTGCCTGATACCTGCCAGCTGCATCACATGTACATCCACAGACAGGATGACTAAGATCACATGTGAGCCATTATTTAATAACTACTGTCATTTCAAAGGAATGGTGAATGCAGATATCCTAAATTTCAGGATATCTGCAACAATTGCAATGTGATACGAAAGATCTGTGATTTCATTTAATGATAAAGTCAAGGTATTTCTAATACTACTAGGATTTGGTACCTGTGTTTCTATAATGATTGAAGGAAATTCAAACTTTTTAGTAGATGTTAGTAAAAATTTAAATGTAGTTGTTTTCCCTTCAAAGTTCACAGATCTCCTGAATTCTGTCCATGAAATACTTGGAAATGAGGAAGTACAAACAGAACATATATAAACAACTCTTGCAAAGAGATTTTCTGTATAGATTGCTCCTATTAGCAATAGAATATGTTACAGGGTAGGCAGGATAACAGCATGAACAAAGTCCTTAAGTGCGGAAAGGGAATGTAATCCGGTGCATAACTAGATTGGTTGGCCTTAGATCAGAAAAGAGGTATAGGAGGGAAAGTAGATTGTGCGTGTGTACACAGGTAGGTATGTGTTAGCATTATAAACACATGCACACATTCATATAGGTAAGTTGATAGCTTTGGCAGTAGGATAATAAACAAGCTTCCTTCTAGTCTTTTGTTTCCCTAGTGAAAATAAGATGTTTAAGATTTGAAGAGAAAAGAGGAGTGAAATAATGAAAGTTCTAGAAAAGTGGGTTGATTAGAGAATGTAGTTTTGACATACTGCGGGTACATTTGAGATGTATAAGATTCTCATTTACATTGAATTAAAGTCAGAGTGATTAACTCACACTGCTGTTGGTTTGGATAGTGTATTCATAAGAGTGAGTTTGTTCTTTGAAATTCCTTTAGCCCTTTAGTTGTTTAAATGTCACAGATTTTTACATCTTGCCTTTTTTCTTACCTTTTTTCAAATTTACATTTACCTGAGAAGTAATACTATTTCTCCCTCCAGAATCTTAAAACTTTGTAACTTATAAAGTATTGTTTAGAAATTACATCTTTCATTTTATTAGCTGTATTGAGTAGGCCTTTTGATGCCAAAGAGTATCTAATTGCTATCTTTGTTCTTTGAGAAATTAGGGCTGCTTTACTGTCTGAAGTCTACATTGATGACAATATCTCCTTGCCATAATTCTAAGAACCTGATTCCAGTGTAGTAATTTGCCTCATCTTTTACCTAAGTAGTTAACCTCTTCCTTTTCTCAGATTGGTTGGGACTAATTTCAGTAACATTTTAAGAACTCAACTGGCATTGTTATACTTTTATTTATCCAAATTTTAAATTTATTTGTTCTTAGATTAAATTCTTACTGTATAATTAATTTTTTTAGGTTTTATATATCCTTAGATTTTTCTAAATAACTTTCTGATCTCTGTAACAAATGTTATGGATTTATTTGATTGATCACTATACTCCATATTTTTATATGCACTTGATAATATGATTTTTCAACACTGACTCTACATCAAAATTGCCTTTGAAAATTTTTACAAACATGTTTTTACAGATACCGTTTCTGAAGATTCTGTTTTGCTAGAGCTGGGTGAGGCTAAGGTATCTTGATTTTTTTAAACTATGCAGGTATTCTGATTTACAGCCAAGATTGGGAATAGCTAGCCTAAGCATTTTTTTGCTTGACACCCTCCTGGCTTTGTGAGATTCAGCAGTACATCTAAACAGGAAAAAGCAACTTCCTTACCCCCAACCTCGTCACTCAGTTCTCTAACCAAACCTTCACTGCATTTGTCGGTTTTGTGCAGTGCACACAATTGCCAGCCTGAAACATAATATAGCAAGATCTTAGGACTGTTACTCTCCTCCTAGGGGAATGCCCAAGATATATATGCTTGGCCCCTATGTGTCCTGGGAGTTGCAGGCAGAGAACTATTCCACAATTGCAAAACCACCGGTGTCACAGGCAAGTAGTAATCATAATTTGAAACCTTGTCATGTCTGTTAGAAATTCATGTTGAGTAAAAATTGTCTGATTTAAGATCTTCTCCCTTCCATCATTATTCCAAACCTTTGAAATATTTACTGGGAAATGTATCTTTTTAAAAACTACTGTTCAATGAGTCCTCATATCTTTCTTATTTAAACTGCATTTTTTTCCTTCTTGAATGAATTTTCTGGAGTTTTTATTTTCCACATTAAAAAATAAAACATAAGTTCCTGACATTTTAATATTAACACAACCTTTTAAAAAGTTTTTAAATATAAGGAATTTATCATCATTTAAGAGAGAAGGGCCACTGCATCTTGAGTAATACTGTTATCCTAATACTCTATTATACTCTAACAACATTCACGAAAATTATAAAAAAGCAAATCACAAAGTTTTTTCACAGCCTCTTTGTCCCTATCCCAACATGACATGTATTTGTTAGTTATAATACTCAAAATAATTCTAAAAATCATGATGATCCATTTCACTTAGAGAGTTGAACCATACTTTCAGAGTGAATTCCAAAGCTATGAGATTAAGGATATGGAAATAAGTTTCAGTATAGTATAGTAAAATATAGTGAAGAGAGGCGATGTAAATTTCATTACCTTTATCTCTTTTCTCATATGTCTTAGCCCTTCAAAAATCCATTCAAATAATTTTTTCATGTCATGTGTGTATTTTCTGTCCTTACAGTGCTTTAAGTAATTTTGTAGTGTACCATTGATCATAAGTTATAACAAGTTGTGTTAAAAGAATTTTAAGGAGGAAGCAGGACCTGTTGCCTCCTTTTGAATTTTTTGCCTAGTGTATTTGTTTCTGGAAACACATCTACTCAGTAGATTACATTGAATACTGATTAGTGTATTTGCCAACAATTTTTTTTAATTTTAGATGATATTGGTGCCCACATGAATGTAGGAAGAACTTATAAAAATTTAAATAGAACCAAAGAAGCTGAAGAATCTTACATGATGGCTAAGTCACTGATGCCTCAAGTAAGTGTCATAATTTATCTATTGTGTCATCTCTACTAGATGTCCATGTAAGATAGAATTATCTAGATGGGAAATCCTTATCTTTTCTTCATTTTGTTAATATAAAAGTAAGGTGCAAGTGAATCATCTATTTCTACAAGTTTTTTTTTTTTTTTTTTTTTTTTTTTTTGAGACAGAGTCTCACGTTGTTGCCCTGGCTAGAGTGAGTGCCGTGGCGTCAGCCTAGCTCACAGCAACCTCAAACTCCTGGGCTCAAGCGATCCTACTGCCTCAGCCTCCCAAG
>CAUYSK010057012.1:0-19091 GCA_963575035.1 Avahi laniger | reverse complement strand
AGAGTTTGCATTGATTTAGAGTCTGAGGAGGGAAATTGCAGAGGATATAAACAAATGGAAAAAGGTGTCATGCTCATGGATTGGCAGAATCAACATTGTTAAAATGTCCCTACTACCCAAAATGATTTACAGATTCAATGCAATCCCCATCAAAATATCAATGTCATATTTCGCAGATCTAGAAAAAATAATTCTACGCTTTGTTTGGAACCAGAAAAGAGTCCGAATAGCCAAAGCAAACTTAAGCAAAAAGAACAAATCTGAAGTCATCACTTTTCCAGGTTTTAAGCTATACTACAATGCTATAGTAACCAAAACAGCATAGAACTGGCACAAAAATGGAGACATAGACTGATGGAATAGAAGACAGAACACAGATATAAAACCATCCGTATATTGCCATCTGATCTTTGACAAAGTAGACAGCAATATACACTAGGGAAAAGAATCCCTGTTCAATACATGGTACTGGCAAAACTGGATAGCCACATGTAGAAGATTGAAACAGGATTTATATCTCTCATCATTCACTAAAATTAATTCAAGATGGATAATCTTGACATGAAAACATAAGAATTCTAAAAAAAAATGTTGGAAAAACTCTTCTAGATACTGGCCAAGGCAAAGAATTTATGAAGAAGACCCCAAGGGCAATCACAGCAACAACAAAAATGAATAAATGGGACTTGATTAAATTAAAAAGCTTCTGCACAACCAAGGAAACAACAGAGCAAACAGACAACCTATAGAACAGGAGAAAATATTCACATGCTATACATCTGATAAAGAGCCTAATAACCAGAATCTACAAAGAACTTAAGCAAATCAGCAAGAAAAACTCAACCCCATTAAAAAGTGGGCAAAAAGCTTTTCAAAAGGAAGTAACTGATGGCCAATAAACATATGAAAATATGCTCAATGTCAATAATAATCAGAGAAATTCAAAGAAAACCACAAAGAGATATCACCTAATCTCAGTGAGAATGTCTTTTATCAAAAAGTCCCAAAACAATAGATCCTGGTGTGGATGCAGAAAGGAACACTTATACGCTGTTGGTGGGACTGAAAAATAGTGCAACCTCTATGGAGAACAGTATGGAGATTCCTCAAAGAACTAAAAGTAGACCTATCATTTGATCCAGCAATCCCACTACTGGGTATTTACCCAAAGGAAAAAAGTCATTTTATCAAAAAGACATTTGCACTTGAATGTTTATTGCAGCCCAATTCATAATCGCAAAGATGTGGAATCAACCCAAATGCCCATCAATTCATGAGTGGATTAATAAAATGTGGTATATGTATACTCAGCCATAAAAAATGAATTAATACCTTTTGTAAAAATCTGGATGGAACTGGAGACTATTCTCCTAAGCGAAGTATCGCAAGAATGGAAAAACAAACACCACACGTATTCACTGTTAAACTGGAACTAACCAATCAGCACTCATGTGCACAAAAGGAAGTGAAACTCAAGGGAAATCATGCAGGTGGGAGGGGGGAGGAGATGAATGGGTGAAATCATACCTAACAGGTACAATGTACACTATCTGGGTAATGGACACATTTAAAACTTTGACTCAAGCAGTACAAAAGCAATCCATGTATCCAAAACATTTGTACCCCCATAATATTCTGAAATAAAATAAGATAAAATAAAACACTTGATGAAAATAGGGTTGCAGGTTAAAAAAAATGAAGTAATTATTCACAGTTGCTTAACTTTTTAAGTGGAGCTCTGGCTAACTATTTTGCTACAATAAAGGACCCTGGACGACACTGGCAAATAAGATGAAAGTGAGACTTCTGTGACCAGGGCCCACCACACCTCTTAACAAAGCAGTCCAGGAGCCTGTGCTCGTCTCTGTGAGTATCCGGACTGGATGTGGACCACAACGCCCAGCTTTCACCAGCACAATATCGTTAGTTTTTAAAAAGCTTTTGGTGCAAATGTCTCCATCTTTCTCCATTGATATCAGGTTTGAGTAATTAAAATTAACTTGGTAAAGCTATGTCGTTAGTTTTAAAACCTTATTTTTTGACATTTTAATAAATGGCCACAGGTTGTTATTAACAAGGGTATAGCTCGTCTAAAACTATTTGTTTTCTTGACAAAATGCCTATTACTTTCCACAGAATAATAATGCGACCTGTTATCATTTGAGCAATAACTGTGGGCCAGGTACTTGGATAAGCTCATTTCATACCACCACTTATTTAAATCTCATAATAATCCAATGAGTTAGCTTTGTTTCTATTGTTATCCCAGTTTTATAAATGAGAGAATTGGATCTTGGAGAGACTGAGTAACTCATCTTAGGTCACATGACTAGTAAATGGCAGGGGGAGGATTTGCACCCAGGGACTCTGGCTCCAGGATGTGTCCTCATAACATTAAACAGCACCACATCTTCCTTAAAGAGAAAAGACTACCTCCAAGAGACAGCACTTTCTTGTCATCATAATCTACACTCTTGGTTCTTTCTTAACTCTTAAGAAAAAAAAGAGGTTGGTTTGTTAGCTGGGCATGATGGTGTTGCCTATAGTCCCAGCTACTCAGGAGGCTAAGGCATAAGGATCCTTTGAGCCCAGGAATTCAAATCCAGCCTGGACAACACAGTGGGACCCCCATCTCTAAAATAAAATTTTTAAGTGGTTTGTTTGTTGCATAGGCCGCCTTACAAAGAGAAGAGAAAAAGGAGTCCTGCTGTATGCTCCTCGGGGTTTCTTCCTCTTCAGCTTTCTTCTCTAGAGCCACCACCCGCCACCCGCCCACCTGCCACTGAAGGAACTGTGCAATAGACTGGCCTAGAACAAGACCTACTGGATGTGGGACAGAGACATTTGCTGTTAAAAATACATCTTTTTAGTAAGGACATGTAAGTGTAAATGTTGAACAAATGGTATGAATTTGAATGCTATATTATAGCATACATTGAGTCTATTAACAGCAATTGGCTTTTTTTTCTTGGACTAGTGTTCTACTTTGTTCCTTCACAAAAATAGCCCTGGTCAGTAGAGACACAACAGGCTATAGGGTAAGGAAGACTTATAGATTTTCACTTTTAGTGGATGTAAAAACTAACAAAATACAGAATAGTCTTATTTTAAGCTTTGTCTTCAGGTAACTTGGAATTTGGGGAAGAATTATAAAAAAGAGACCTAGAAAAGGAGATATGATGTTTGCTTCACAATGCATGTGAATTCTCCTTTGATTTTGTTGTTTTTGTTGTTGAAGCATATATAGAATCTTAATACATAATTAGAGATACCAGGCTAACATTCTGGCTTTACTGTGTGCTAATGAAACTAAAATTCACGTAGGAGAAGTGTCATGTTATGAGACGTTATAGGATGTTCAGTGACTGGTGAAGACAACCTTCTGGGTGAAATTGTTTAAATGAATAGTCCTCTGAGGACAGAAAAAAAAAATGGAACCCATGAGTAAATTTCCAACTTCTATTGGCAGCAAAACTTTTCTTCATAGTATACTAATTTATAGATTCTCAATAAAAAAAAGCACATAAAGGCTGAGAAGATCGATTCAGTGCTTTTTATCTTCATTATTTAATAGACTATACTTCAGTGTTAGCAGAACTCACTCCACCTCTGCAGAGCCCTAGAGGTCAAAGAAGCACATTTTGAAAGACACTGGACTAGATAAGCTCTGTGTGGCAGAGACATTGGTGCCCTCTGAAGGCAGGTGCTTTCCCGCATTCCCAGAACCTTGCCAGTTACGGAGGGTCATGTGACTTGTTGGGGCCAATAGGCTGTAAGTAGAGGTGACTGTGTCAATCTCAAGCTGAAATGCGGATTTATGGATATAAATAGACCTTATTCCCTTCTTCCTCTGAGGCCGTAATGGGGAGTTATGTTGCACCATGAAGGCACAGCCTCCGTCAGCCTGGGTCCCTGAGTGAGAGGAAAAGTCCTCTGTCACAAGCCACGCTGGACATGCACTGTGGAAGAGAGACACTGATGTTTGCTGACCCAGCACAAACTAGCCAACCTGAACAATCTTGGAAATGGTATTTTCTGGTGTTTGTTCTTTTTCTATGCCCTTAGTCCTCTGTTCTCTAATCTGATTTCATTTAGAGGAATAAACAGTTCCAGCATGCTGAACACACCAGCTCAAGGGAGTCAATGTGATTCTACTAAAATGATTTCATGCATATGCTATGCAATAATGTTTTTAAAGTCATAACATAACATTGCAGTCAAAATTGCATGTTGGCTGTTGTACTCTATTTTCTGAGAAATCAACTGGTTTATTAAATAGAAAAGAATTCCCACATGAAATAATTTCTAAGTGAGTCCCATAGGTTATTAATCCGTGTAAGGAGACATTCAATAACAACAAAAAATGTTTTCGAGCACCAGTGTCCTAGGCATTATTCTTACACAACAGAGTAAAGCACAGAGGTTCAGAATAGAAACTGTGATATCCAATAATTTGCATTGAAAATCCAACTTTAGCACATCTGATTATATAAATTTTAGGACTATAATAGAGCTAATAAGCGCAATTTTCAGGGTTTATGTGGCTTAAATTAATATTCTAATACAAAGCCTAGCACATAGTAAGTATAAAACAAATATCAAATATTACTGTTGATTGGGAGATTTTGACCAACTGTATCATAAAGGTGGAAATGTTGTTTCTGTCTAATAAAAAATTCTTATTAAAGAATTATTCTTATTAAATTATTAAATTATTCTTATTAAATCACTAATCAATGTCTTATGCAAAAGTATAAGAATAGGAAGAATATTTAGCTCTATTAGAATATGTTGCAGGATCTTTTCTTATGTATCAGAAACATTATTTTTTTCAAGTTTTAAAATTTTTAATTGACAAATAATAATTATATATTTATAGCATAAGATGTGATGTTTTGATACATATGCACATTGTGGAATGATCCAATCAGGCTAAGTACCATATACATCATCTTAAATACCTAAGATATCTTTTTGTGGTGAGAACATTTAAAATCCACTCTTTTAGCTATTATGAAATATACATTATTATAATATTAACTATAGTCATCATGCTATATCATAGACCACCTGAACCTATTCCTTTTGTCAGATGGAAACTCTGTTGCCATTGTTCAACATCTTCCCTTTCCCCAATCTTCTCAGCCTTTGGGAACCACCATTGTACTCTCTACTCCTATGAGTTTGACTTTTATGATTTCACATGTAAGTGGGATCATGTGGTATTTGTGCCTTGCTTATTTCATTTAGCATAATGTACTCTATGTCATTCATGTTATTGCAAATGATGGAATTTCCATAGAATTCCATTGTGTATGTATACCACATTTTAAAAATCTATTCATCTGTTGATGACCACGTAAGTTGTTTCCATACTTTGGCTATTGTGAAATGCTGCAATAACATAAGAAAGCAGATAATCTCTTCAACATACTAATTTAAATTACTTTGGATATATACCCAAAAGTGAGGTTTCTAGATCATATGGTGATTTTATTTTGGGGTTTCTGAGGAGCCTCCATATTGTTTTCCAAAACTGCTATACTGATTTACATTCCCATCAACAACATATGAATTCCTTTTTCTCCACATCCTAACCAACACTTGTTATCTTTTATCTTTTTTGATAAGAGCCAATCTTACAGGTGTGAGGCTGTATCTCATTGTGGTTTTAGTTTACATTTCTCCAATAATTTGAGAACGTTAACTTACAAAAATCAGTAGCATTTCCATACACTAACAATAAGCTATCTGAAAAAGAAATTAAGAAAATGATTCCCATTTACAATAGCATTAAAAAATAAAATACTTAGGAGTAAATTTAACCAAGGAGGTAAAATATCTGCATACCAAAAACTATAAAACATTAATGAAAAAAGTTGAAGGTGACACAAATAATGAGAAAGGTATACAATGTTCATGGATTGGAAGAATTAATATTATTAAAATATCCATACAGCCAAAAGCAATCTATAGATTCAGTGGAATTCCTATCAAAATGTTATTTCATTCTTCACAGAAATAGAAAAAATGTCTTAAAATTTATCTGAAACCACAAATGACCCTGAATCACCAAAGCAAAATGAACAAAGCTGAAGACATCACACTGCTGGATTTCAAAATATATTACAAGGTATATTAATCAAAACAGTATGGTACTGACATAACACAGACATATTAACAAGTGGATTAGAAAAGAGAACCCAGAAATAAACCCACACACCTACACTCAATTGATTTTTGACAAGATGCCAAGACACACAATGGGGAAAGTACAGTCTCTCCAATAAATGGTGTTGGAAAAACTGGATATCCAAATGCAGAAGAATGAAAATGGACCCTTATTTTATCCCTTATATAAAAATCAACTCAAAATTGTTTAAATACTTAAATGTAAGACCTGAAATTGTAAAACTACTAGAAGAAAACATAACCAGAAAAACCCCCATAACATTGGTCTGGGCAGCAATTTCTTGGATATGATCTGAAAAGCACAGGCAACCAAAGCAAAAATGGACAAATGGGATTGCATCAAACTAAAATGTTTCTGAACAACAAAGGAAAAAATTATCAAAGAGACAACAACAAATTGAGAGAAAATATTTGCAAATCATACATTGTATAAGGGGCTAAAATACAAAATACACAATGAACTCAAACTACTCAATAACCAGAAAATAGCCTATTAAAAATGGGCAAAGGACCTGAATAGAAATATTGTTTTAAATTGATTTCTCCATCTCTTCATTTAATGACCTCAGTGTTAAATAAATTTGTATGAAAACAACCAAAGTATTTCACTTTTCCCTTTCAATCTGTCAACTGGCTACTATATATTTTATTAATTTAATTCATAGATTGCATAAAACATTTTCCATCTTGTCTAATGTAGTATTCCTTATTTGGTTATTAACATATGAAACTATCCATGGTAGAACTAATTTAGCAGAGCTTATTTTCCTTCACTTTTAAAAGTAAAGAAAATAATAAGTAGGAAAAAAATTCTATTTGATATCTAGGCACTCTTGAAAATAGGAGGTAGGTTGGTAACTGCAGTATAGCAGAAAGAATATTGGTTGCATTCTGGGAAGACTCACGTTCAAATTCTAGCATGGACATTTAGCTCCATATGATAGTGAGCCAATCACTTTAGTTCTGTGAGTCTCAGTTTCTTCACATCTTAAATAAACATAATATAATCTTTTTCTTTTCTTTTTTTTTTTATTTCAGCATAATATGGGAGTATAGATGTTTAGGTTACGTGTGTTGCCCTTGGCCCCCCTCACCCCCCTCAGTCCAAGTTTCAAATATGTCCATCCTATTGCATGGTGCGCATTGCACTCTTTATGTATGCATATACCCGTCCCTCTTAGTATGATATTGAATCCTTGTTTTCAGACTAATGAGGGGTCGCAGGATTCACGTACAGCCTGAATGCAGTGAGTAGGGGAGGGAGTTCTAGGAGCTGATGTCAGGGAGGGAGGTGGAGGCCAGGATACCTCGAAGATCATTGGAATTTTACTTATGCTCTGTGATTGGAAAGATTTGAGCAGGCAACTGAATATGTGAGAAACTCTGAGGAAAGTTTCTAATAAAAAAATTACTCCCACCTCCTAGGCTGGTATCTTGAAAAATACAACTCTTTCTCTGCTTTAAAAAAAAAGAGAGAGAGAGAGAGAAATTTTCCGCAGCACAGAATTTTCCACCAGTCTCACCCACACACCCGTTTCTTTCTTTCTTTCTTTTTTTAACTTCAGAATATTACGGAGGTATAAGTTTTCTTTTTGAGACTCCATTAAGTTGTTAAGCATTGCACATTCATGACAGGGCAAATGCATAGTGGGCTGAATCTGATGATCAAGTAACAGAATAAGAATTTGGTGGGACGATAACACCTTCTGTGACCCTAACTGAATTCAGTCAACAACAACAATGTATACACATGAGGAAAAGAAGGTGAATTGATGTATGTGGTGATTTTTTGCAAAGTATATGTGTTAGAGTTAAATATTCTTAACATACTGTAATAATAAGGTGATTTATAAAATCAGTAACAAAAATATCTTATCAGGTACTTGTGAGACAACTTCAAGAACTGGCTGATTCCCTGAAAAAACCATCGACCTCAGAGGCTTCACGAGAGGTTCCATCACGTCACCTGAATTTAGAAAATGAGACACCGGATTCAAAGAAGGCGTTGGACCAAATCAGAAATCATGTATGTATAAAATGTAACATGTCCATGGGTAATCGATAGCTGGTTAATTAACAAAAAGTGTTCTAGGATACTAATTTAAATGGATAACTTTCTTTTGCATTTTCATTATAATTAATTTTATTACAATTGTATTATCTTTATAATGCACTGATTTCCTAAACTCTGACTCTCATTATGCCATTTTTTCTAATGACGAACTTTTCTTCTTATAACACTTTCCCTTAGGAGAATGTTATATCATTCATCACAGAAGTTGAGAACCATTTTTCCCATCAAGCAGTCTTTCTTTAGTGATTTCTCTATTTCTGTCATGAGGCAAGCCAGATTATATCAGAGGATAATTAATGGAATGTTGCAGAAAATTTTCTTGTTTCTTGTCTTCAATTTTGAGAATGGATATACAGAATCTGTATATATTTATCTCATGGATTTCAGTATAACTTGTACTGTTACACTGTTCTCCAAAATACAAGCGCTTTATGTTAACTTATAAACTATTTGAAAAGTTAGGCATTTCCTTTATTTTCCCTTCATTTCAAATGTATTACAAAAGCATAGAAAGTAGAGAATGAATTTATATCTTTTGCAGCAATATGGATGGAACTGTAGGCTGTTATCTTAAATGAAATAACAGAAACAGAAAGTCAAATACCACATGTTCTCACTTGTAAGTGGGAACTAAAGAACATGTACATAGAAACAAGGAGAGCTGAACAATAGACATCGTAGACTCAGAAGGGTGGAGGGTGGGAGGGGCATGAAGGCTAAAAAGTTACTTAATGAGTACAATGAACACTGCTTGGGTGACTTCGCCACCACACAATACATTGATATAACAAAACTACACTTGTACTCCCTAAATATATAAAATTAAAAAATAAAACCATAGAAATATTCATATATGGATAGTATGCACATCCAAAATTAAGAATTAGGACAATTATCTGTATCCTACTACTGGTTTTTTAAAAACAACCTTTTTTTGAGATATAATTCACATACCATGTATTTCCTCCATTTAAAGGGTACAGTTCTCTCTTAGTATATCCAGAGTTGTGCAGCCGTCACCACAATCCATTTATAACATTTTCATTGCCACGAAAAGAAGCCCTATACCCCTTTGCCATCACTGCCCCGCTCCATGTCTCTCTACCTGCCCCTTCCTAGGCAACCACCACTTCTTGTCTGCATAGATTTGCCCATTCTGGACATTTCATGAAAATAGTCATAAAATATAGAATACTTTTTGACTGGCTTCTTTCACTTAGCATAATGTTTCAAGAATAAATCCATGCTGTAGCATATATCAATACTTTGTTTCTTTATTTTATTGGTTAATATTCTACTGTATGGTTATACCAGTTACGCATGCATTAGTTGGTAGACGTTTATGTTGCTTCTACTTTTTGGCTATTATGAGTAATGCAGCTGTGGACATTCATCTCCCAGTTACGGTGTAGACACACTTTGTTATTGCCCTGCTGTTGGGTTTTATCCTCACAGTTAACGGGGGTGATTTCACCATCTCTCTGTCTTACACATGCTATCCTTTCTGCCTTTTCAGTTTCCGTCATCTGGCCTCATTTATTCAGACCTGGCTCACAATTTTCTCTTCTTCACGAAGCTTTCTCTCCCTGACCTTTGTTGCTCCATGAACTAATATTAAACGTGTTTGCAGACAGGATTTGTCTTAGGAGTTTTGCAGAGGTTTGCCCCGAAGGAATATGTGAACGTGTTGGTTTGCATTTCAAATGCTGTTACACTTGGAAGGGCATCTCTGAAAGACAGTAGCGGCTGTATCCCACAAGGTGCCGCGTTTCTCAGACCTGAAGGTTTGGATTTGCTTTGTAAAGCAAAGTGAATCTGTTAAAAACTGCAAGCTGAAAGTTGACAATGGAGTGCCCCCCTGAACAGACAGCTGCCTGAATGGCTAGAAGCAAAGCTCTTGTTTAAACACCCCAGACTACCTGTCTCCATTCACAATAACCTAATAAATGTGGAGCCAACATATCTCTGTTTAACCCCTCTGTTAAGTGATAAACTTACCTTAGAACATAGAAGTTAACCTTTGAAAGATTTTGTAACCGTTTGCTCACGTAGATAGAATTAGTTAAAGAATCTGTAGAAGCCTTTTGAAAATCTGTTAACCTGAGGAGGAACTGCCTGCTGTTATGTAAATCTGTTATCCCTGGCAATTATTCACTATTCCCTATAAGTTACCATGTAAGACCTCATTCGGGGCTTTTTGAGACCCACAGAGAAGGTCTAGGCCCCCTGAGATCCCATTTTGCCTATAATCTTCATAAACTTATAAAACTATATCTTTGTCTCTGTGTATTCTTTTACTTCTTTTGTTTTCCATTTTTCTCTATTATTTTCTTATCCCTTGCAACTCTACCAAAGGGACCTGGTTTTTTGTGGGGAATGTTGGCCACATTCCTGGCAGACCTTATGCTTCTGCACCTGTCTAGTCTGTACAGAATAATTTAGTCTTTAATTTCCCACTGCTTTTATTTCCTCTGACACTCTCCTGGCCACTCCCTAAGTTAGATTTGGGGTTTGGGAAGGTCAAGGTGCTCTCCTGTGGCCTGAATTATATGACTCCCCAGTGGGAGTATGGACCACGGGAAGAAACTCAGTCACCTTCTTCTTCACCTTCTTCTGCTTATTTTCCTTGTGCTTCCCAGAATTTTGAGTTTCTTTTCATTTTTCTGTTGAAAAACTTCTGTGTTCCTTCTCACATAATACAAAGTGTGATTGTTCACACAGTTTTGGTTCTTCTGTGTGGACAAGTTGTGCTGGAAATGCTTCTAGTCAGCCTTCTTGGAAAAATGTATCAGTATGTAATGTCTTATTGCTGAGTAATATTTCATTGCAGGGATAATCCAAACATTTTATTGATTCATTCATCACTTGGTGGACTTGTGAGTTATTTCCATTTTTGGCTATTATTAATAATGCTGCTGTGAACTTTCATGTACAATTTTTGTGTTTGTGTATCTTTTCATTTCTCTTAGGTGTACATTTATAAGTCAAATTGCTGGGTCATATGAAAACTCTATTCTTAACATTTTGAGGATCTGCCAGTCTGTTTTCCAAAGTGGCTGTGCCATTTTACATTCCCACTTGCATTGTATGAGGGCTCTAATTTCTCCATATCTTTGCTAATACTTATATGCCATCTTTTTGATTGAAAAAAGATTCCATCCCAGTGGTGTGAAATGGTACCCTCATTGTGGTTTTTATTAGCATTTTGCTAATGATTAACAACTCTGAGCACCTTGGATGTCCTTTTTAGACATCTATATGTCTTGTCTGAAGAAATGTCTATTTTAATCCTTTGCCTATTTTTTAAATTAGATTTTCTTTTTAATTCCGAATTATAAGAGTTCTTTATGTATGCCATTGTCTGCCTCTCAATTGTTTGCCTTTTCTCTTTCTTTTTTTTTTTTTTTTTGAGATAGAGTCTCCCTCTGTTACCCAGGCTAGAGTACCGTGGCATCAGCCTAGCTCACAGCAACCTCAAACTCCTGGGCTCAAGCAATCCTCGTGCCTCAGCCTCCCAAGTAGCTGGGACTGCAAGCATGTGCCACCACGTCCAGCTAATTTCTTTCTATATATATATATATATATATATATTTTAGTAGAGAACGGGATCTCGCTCTTGCTCAGGTTGGTCTTGAACTCCTGAGCTCAAATGATCTGCCCGCCTCAGCCTCCCAGAGTGCTAGGATTACAGGCATGAGCCACCGCACCTGGCCGCACCTGGCCTGCCTTTTCTTTCTTGATGGTATCTCTTCAAGTACAAAAGTTTCAATTTTGATGAAGTCAAGTTTATCTGTTTTTTGTTTGATGTTATATTTAAGAAGTTACTGCCAAATGCGGTCACACAGATTCATGCTGCTCTTTTCTTCTAAAAAATTTATAGTTTCAGTTCTTACTTTTAGCTGTTATATTTGGAGTAAATTTTTAGATATGGTATTTGTAGGGAGTACAACTTGATCTATTGCATGTGGATATATAGTTTTCCCTGCATCAGTTGTTGAAACGAGTATGGTTTTCCCATTTGATTGGTGTGTTACCTTTTTGAAAATCAATCAGTTGTAAATGTGAGGGTTTATTTTTGGATTAACAATTCACATCATTGACCTAATGTCCATTCTTATGCCAAACCAAATCAAATTTTACAAGAACTCTTTTTCAATCATGTTGCATATTACAGTAAAAAGTTGATGTAGTGAAAAGTCTTTAACTTCCTTTTTTGCTTTTTGAAGGAGCCTGCGGCCAGCTTATGCCTTGCTGACTCCATGACTTGATGGGAAGTCAGGCTTATAAAGACAGAGTCCATTCCTTCTTTTCCTCTTGTTCAAACTTCAGTCTGTCACCTAGAGACTCCCTCTTCACTCCCATTTCCAGGAAATCTTGGTCACAGACTGTGCTGACTGGTCTGTTATTTACTACATTATGATTTATTAGCTCATTATAATTCATAGAATCATCTCTAGAGTTTTACTATCTAGTAGAGGGAAGATTAAGTCTGAGCTTTTGGCTTTCCTCCCTGGAAACTGAACTAATCCATCATCTTTCACTTCTCAGTAGACCCTCTTCCGACCTGGTACCTGGTTCTGTATAGCATTGGGGCTGACCCTCTTCTTAGCACACATACTCCAGCACTGTAGGTGGGTGGCAGTGGTGGCAGGGGAGTGCCTGCCTGGGCTGACCCTTGGGCCTTCAGGCAGTGTGCAGCAGAACAGTGATGGCAGTAGTGTGCTGGTCCTGAGGCTCCTGGCTGGCACTTGTGGCACCAGTGGTGAAAACAGCAGTGCTGGGCCAGTCCCTGGGCCCCTGGGTGGGTACATTTGGGTGGGAATTTAGGGCAGTGGGGTGGGCAGACCTGTCCACAGGCTTGGTGAGGGCAGGTGCAAGAGCTGTCAGTAGTGTCCAGCTTGGCATGGTTGTTCCCAGGTCCCTGAATTGTGTGCTGGGCAGTAGGATTGTCCTCAGACTCATGGATAGTGCACATGGCCACTGGAAGCAGCATGTGGGGTGGCCAATCCTGTGGCCCCCAGACTGTGGGTGCCATGGCAGTGGTATTACATGGCACAGGCCCATCCTCAGGCCCCAGGTTGTGTGCTGGCCTAGGAGGGTCAGGCTGATCTTCAGGGCCCTAGAAGATTTATGTGGGTTCAGTTTGCGGCAGTGGCAAAGGCAGGTGAGTTGGCCATGTCTTCAGTCTCTCATATGGCACATGCAGAATGTGGTGCTGGCCACAGCAGGTTAGGTAGGCTTGTTCCCAGGCTCCTTGATGGTGCATTTGAACTGGCCAATCCTCAGGTCACCTGAAGGTATGCCTAGGTGCACCATGACCCTGCCTCTGAAGGGGACAAAGTTGCTTTCATAGGCATTGGCCTCAGTCAGGTGGGCCCTGGCTCTGGGACACATGTTCCTAGGATCCCTTTGTCCTTGGACAGCTTCCCTCATGGGCCAGGTGACCTATTCTCAGGAATTTGGGGTGTTATGTGAGCTAGAGTTGTGGGGACCCAGCTGCACTGCTGTGTTCAGCTGGTGCAAGATGTTATAACCCACTAGGCAAACATAGTGGGATGTCCGTGGGGTACCAGGGAGTACATGTGGGGAGTGTGGAGCCCTGGCACAGGATGTAGCCCATTGGGATTTGGGTTCTTAAAATGGCACTGTGCTGCACCGAGTTGGGTGTCAGGAGGGTGAGTGGGACTCAGTGTGAATTGCCTCCCTAGAGCAGTGAAGTCACCTGAGTGCCAGGCAGCTCCCTATACTCATTTCAGGGCCTGTGAGGGCTGAGGACTCCCCTGTGGCTTGGACTACAGGTGTCCTTGGAAGAATGTGGATCACTGGGATTCATTCCCTTCCCTTTTCCCCTCAATGGGGAGTCTGTCCTGGCTCTGAGCTGATCCCAGCTGGGGTGGGTGCTTCCCTTCTTTTTCCTTCTATGACTGCAAGGGTTCCTGTTACTTCCCTGCTGAATTCCAAAGTTCTCAGAGGCTTTTATTCAACGTGTGGTCATCTACTTGTTTTTGTCCTTCTCTGTGGAGGATGCAAGGTCTGGGTGCCTCCCTCAGCCATCTTGATGATGTCTCTGTCTATGGGATGAATATGAAAGAATGAATGGAAATGTTTTAAAACCATCAAAATCTACAGTCTGGCTACATTTTTTTATATTCCTCCTACTTCAAGAATACACCAGTTTCTGCTCAATACCCTGGACAAGTGTCCTTCAATATGGCTTCAGACTCAGGCTTGAAGTGCAAGATCAACCATCATTCCAGATGGGTATACTCAAGGTGTATCATTTTTGCATCATTGTAGTCACAAAATTGTAATTCAAACCATCTTAAGTCAGGGACCATCTGTATTTGGTAAATTGACATGTGGAGAGGCTGCAAATGGGAAACATGTATTTGAACCCAAAAAAATTCTGGATCCTTGCTGTTTAATTTTCTTTAGCTTATCTCTTATGTTGACTTTACATTCAGCTGCTGTGGAGCAGCAGTGCCCTTTCCTCCAGGTTTCAGTATCATTTTCTTCACTGGCCTTGAAACCCTTCCTGAGCCTCTTTGAGGGCCATCAGCCTTCCACTGACAGTCTTCTTGGAGGCCTTTTGGTTTTCATTCTTATTCATATCTAGGTCTTTTCAGCATCTACCTCCCTCTTGGTCCAAAGGTATTATACATGTTTGAACAATTATTACTGTTTTTTGATGGCAGCACCCCATATTTAATGTCAGTATCTGTATCAGTTATCTATTGCTATGTAATAAACCACCTCAAAATTCAGTGTTTCAAAACATTTACTTTGCTCACAATATTCAGTTTTAGCAAGGTGCAGGGGGGCCAACACATTTCCTCTTCATGTGCCAACAGATGGGGTGACGAAGTTGGGAACTAGACTCATTTAAAGGCATGTTCATTCACATATCTGGCCATTGAAGATGGCTTTTTTGGCTGGGACTCTAGCTGGGACAGTCAGCTGGAATACCTATACAAAGATTCACCATGTGGCTTGGGCTTCCTCACAATATGGTGGCTGTATTCTAGGGACAAGCTTACCCAGAGAGAAAAAGTCACGTGGAAGCAGAATTACATCTTCTAACTTAACCTCACAAGTCACACAACAGTTCCACCATATTATATTCACTAGAAACTGGTTACTAAAGCCAGCTCATATTCAGGAGAGGGAATTGCATGGGAGAAATGAAAAAAAATTTGTAGACGTGTTTTAAAACCAATACTTCACTCACCTTTTATAAATCAAATAATCATTCTATCTAAAGGAAAGTAGTTTGTTCCAACTCAGTACCACCAAAATTCCAACAAGCATTTTTGTTGGTTTGTTGTTTGGTATGCCACCTTATTTTGTGCAAAGTAACAAAAGATGACAAGATAGTTCTGTTGAATTAAGACATTTGTATTGAAAAAAAGTATAGATCGTGTCGCTAAACTTTTATACTAAGATATGATTGCTTTGTTACTCCAGGAATCCATAGTCCTTGGAATGCAATTCAATTAGCATAAAACCTTTGCAGTGCATAAAAATAACTCAGTGTAATGTCCCTAAGACTTCTTTAGAAATTATGGGGAATAATGATGGGGAATGGGGTATGAGACTTTCTACTAAGAGAGTTTGAGGAGGGAAGAATTGACTTAATCATAGAAAATATCTAAAAATCGAGTGTAAATGTGTGACAAAGATGTGGAGAATTAAGTATATATTTTGTTACTCCCGATGGTTTAAACTTTGTTCTTGATTTTCTGAGTAATTCAGATGTCCATATTTTAAGAATCTACTACAGTATAGATAACATTTTATAGCAGCTAAATGTATTTCAAAACGTGTTATTAGTTTTGTGATGGCCTATTCTCAGCCTACTTCATTGATTATTAAACTATATTATTTTATTCATGCAGATTGATGATCTTACCGAATCACTGGTAACTGTATCTTCAAGATGTCGATATCTAGATGCCGAGAATCAAGTTCATCAAGAGGAATTGTTATCTATGAAAGCAATACAAAAACAATGTGAGATACTACAGAAAAATAACATGAAATTGAAACATGAATTACTGAACCTCAAAAACCATATGAAACAGAACATGGTAGACCGTGGTCAGGTTCAGCGGTACGAGAAGGAGGCTGAAGAAAGAGCAACACAATTTATTGTAGAAAATTTAAAAGAAGTCAATCTATTTTTACAGGTTAGTTAACCTGTAAATGCACTTACTTTCATTTCACTGACTATATTGTGATATGTACATTGTGTGTGTTTCCTCTACTACACTTATAGTAATTGGTTTTGTAGATTTCTAGAATGAGAGTGGCATCTGTTTCTCACTTTTACTTTTTCAGTTTCTATCATCATTATAACTAAGTTGATCTTTGAGAGTAATGATGCACCTCAGAGAATCATTTGTATATTTAGGCCAATTAGCATAAAAAAAGACTATTAGGAAAGAAAAAAAAATGTGATTTAGAAATTTTACCATACTCTCGAATTGTACTTCTGTTACATTGTTCAATTTTCAAAATTTTAAATTCCTTCTGTTATTCTTTGGATTATTAGATTGCTTGAATAGTAACTTATGAATGATTCAATTCTTTAAAACCCAGGTTGAATTATCAATTTAGTTGATAATTGATGTAAATATTTTAAACCTCATTTTCTTTTGTCACATATTTAAAATTGCTCTCTGAGGATGGGTGTGGTGGCTCATGCCTCCAAGCACTTTGGGTGGTCAAGACGGGAGTATCACTTGAGACCAGGAGTTTGAAACCAGCCTGGGCATCATAATGAGACCCCATCTCTACAAAAAGTAATAAAATGTGCCAGGCATGGTGGTGCACACCTGCAGTCCCAGCTACTCAGGAGGTAGAGGCAGGAGGATCACTTGAGCCCAGGAATTGAGGGCTGCAGTGAACTGTGATTGAGCCACTGCACTCCAGCCTGGGTGACAGAAGGAGAAACTGTCTCAAAAATGAAATGAAATGAAATGAAAAAATAAATAGCTGTGTAATTCAAAAGTGAAGGAAACAAACATTTAAGAATTGTTCAGGTTGTTACTGCTAAAAATGTATCCTTTTAATTTGTTTTAGGAACAAGCAGCACAGGAAGAATACAGAGAACAGTTGAGAGAGAATCATCTGGCTGCAATAAGTAGTGAGATGGAACTCAGAATGAAAGAACTTGAACTCGAAGTCTCCAATATGAGAACTACTGCAGAAGACTTTCGTTATACTGAACTGGAAAAATATAAACACCTCTATCAATTAGAATTAGAAGACAGAAAGCGCTTGTCAAAGAAACTAAAACAGTAAGTCAGAATATGGAATAGAAAATAAATTAATATCATTAATTTGCTTTGAAAGCATGCCTTTTAGTGAGACAGGTTCATGAGACTACTGGGAAGTGAAAGCCAACTAGATAATATAATTTTGGAAAATTATGTTAATAAATAAACTTGCCTTTAAAGTGGGAGTGCAGGACAATTCACATCTCTCCCTCTTTTCTTGTTTTATCTGGTTTTGTGTTCCCTCAATTGTCTCATGTAGTTAATCTGACCTAATAGTCGTTCAGCTAAGTATTTTGGAAGCTTTATAATTTAGACAGTGACACTGTCATAAAATTGCTTGTCGCCACTTTCCTAAACAGAAATGTTAAAGAGTTTGATTACTTTTTGGAAGACTACAGCTCGAACCAAATAGTCAAGTACTATAACTACCCTTAGTGCATTCTGGCACTCAGTAAATTATCTTCTTTATATTGATTTACCACAAACATTTATTTCTACATTTTCTTTTTTTTATTTATTCAGCATATTATGGGGGTACAAACATTTTGATTACATGTAATGCTGTTTACCCTGCCCAAGCCAGGGCTGCAAGCATGTCCCTCACCCATGCGGTGCACTCTGTTTCCATTAGTTTCGGTTTACCCCTCGCACTTCCCGCCGACCAGCACCCAATGAGCGTTACTACCATGTGAACACCACAGTGTTGGTCAGTTAGTAAAATCTGATGGCGAGTACATGTGGTGCATGTTTTTCCATCCTTGTGGTACTTCATTTGGAAGAATGGGCTCAATCTCTGTCCAGGATAATATAAGAGATGCAAGACTCTTTCAGACATCGGCCTAGGAAAAAAATTATGAAGAAGAACCCCAAAGCAATCACAGCAGCAAGAAAAATAACCAAATGGAAAAGCTTCTGCATAGCCAAGGAAACTATCATTAGAGTGAATACACAACCTACAGAATGGGAGAAAATATTTGCTTTCTACATGTCCGATAAAGGACTGATAACAAGAATCTATATAGAACTCAAGAAAATCAACAAGAAAAAAATCAAACAATCACATCAATAAATGGACAAAGGACATGAACAGAAACTTTTCAAAAGAAGACAAAGACATAACATGTAACCAAAATGTTCCCCCATAATTTCCTGAAATAAAAAAAAAGACAGACAAATTGCCAACAAACATATAAAAAAGTGCTCAACATCTCCAATCATTAGGGAAATGCAAATCAAAACTGTAAGGAGATATCACCTAACTCCAGTGAGAATGGCCCTTATCAAAAAGTCCCAAAATAACACATCCTGGCGTGGATGCGGAGAGGTTGGAACACTCTTATATTGCTGGTGGGACTGCAAATTAGTACAACCCCTGTGGAAAGTAATTTGGAGATACCTCAAAGAGCTAAAAATAGAAATACCATTTGATCGAGCAATTCAAGTACTAGGCATCTATCTAAAGGAAAAAGAGACATTCTAGGATAATGACATCTGCACTCGAATGTTTATAGCATCACAGTTTACAATTGCAAAGATGTGGAAACAAC
>CAUYSK010057011.1:0-36629 GCA_963575035.1 Avahi laniger | reverse complement strand
GTTAGAGACTGCTGCCTTTATACTCTTCGAAAGTGAGTGCCCTCTCCCTTCCTTAGCTTCCTTCATTCCTAGTTCCAGCTTTGAAGCCTCAGTACTCAAACCATCTTTTTTTTTTTTTTTTTTTTTTTTTTGAGACAGAGTCTCACTGTGTTGCCCGGGCTAGAGGGCCGTGGCGTCATCCTAGCTCACAGCAACCTCAAACTCCTGGGCTCAAGCGATCCTCCTGCCTCAGCCTCCTGAGGAGCCGGGACTACAGGCATGCGCCACCATGCCCGGCTAATTTTTTCTATATATATTTTTTTAATTGTCCAATTAATTTCTTTCTAATTTTTAGTAGAGATGGGGTCTCGCTCTTGCTCAGGCTGGTTTCAAACTCCTGAGCTCAAACAATCCGCCCACCTCGGCCTCCCAGAGAGCTGGGATTACAGGCGTGAGCCACCCCGCCGGCCTCAAACCATCTTTTAATGGAAATTAAGGCTTAGATTTGAAAAGGAAGCAGTAGCATTACATGAAAGCTAAGTAGATGAAGTAGAAATTCTCTCCTCTTTATGGAGCCAAGGTAGGCAAAGAGATAAGGGAAGAAGTTTGGCTACTTTAATGCAAATTTAGAAGTATAAAGCAAATAAGAAATGGAAGAAATAAAAAACCCAAATCATAATTTATTTATAATGGCTAGACATTATGCTATTGAGTAGAAATGTTTACTTAAAATTTCCCTGTTAGAAATTGATACTTTTTCTTTTGATAGATAATCCAAGAGATTCCCCCACAGAAGGAAGAAATAAGGCTTTTAATATGTGTCGGTTATTTGTAAGTTAGGCCTCTTAGAAATTTTTAGATAATTTCACACAAAACAAGTTATTTTTACTAATATTTCTAGACATAACATTGATGTTAAAGTAAAATTAGACTCAATAATACAGTCACTTATATTTTAAAAGGTAAGGCACATGAATCATTTCAAAGGTTCCTGAATTTTTTCTAAAATGAAAAAGTGTATGGTGATATAATACAGATAAACTTTACATAGTTCTAAATTGTTTTAGTATCTTCTTCTTTTAGCATTTTTATAGCCGTCTTTTTTTGCTACCATAATTTTAAGTATTAGTACCTGTTTTAGTCCGTAAGCATTAACATTTCAGGATGATCTAGAGAGAACACATTATTTTACATAATTATATAAATATCTTTCCTGATCCTTTTAGGATTCAGTTTAAAATGATACTATTTTTTAAATCCTTCGTACTGTTCCAACAGCTATTTGTAAGAAATCCATTCTTTGTGACTTTTCTTCCTACTTCTTTATTTTGTCTCTCTCAACTTTGTATGAATGCCGAAAAGGGAATGGTGATCTCTGTAGCACAAATCACCTGGAGCAGTCTGCCTCTTTGTCTTTGTTTTACAGACTTCACATAAGTTTTTAATTCTCTGAACAAAATCTTCTTTGTTTTATTACAAGTTATAATTTCTATCTTTGAATGCAGTTACTTCACTCTGCCTCTAACAGAGCTTTCAAATTTACTTTTTTAAAGGTTTTTCCCTACTCAGTGACAAGAGGTAGAAGTACTAGAAGGTTTTTTACAAAATGTTTTCTCCTCAAAAACGTGTATTAAATATCCAGTTGTCTGAACCACTGTGTTCAAAATACACAATGATACAGATTAACCAACAAAAGATCAAATATTTATGTTATATTACCATAAATGTGTTACAGAAAATAATCTGATTTAAATGATTACTGGGAGATTTTCTAAATGAAATATTTGCATAAAGGGCATGTTTCAAATGTTTTATATGGTAGTTTTATATGGTAGAAAAGAAGGCAAAAGATTGAAAAGATGTCATAAGAACTGTATTCTAGTCTTGATTGTGTAATTTTTGAGGGCCTTAATTTCCTTACCTGTGCAAGTGTGTTCATCACAGTGTTTCTGAAAATAGAAAAGCATTCCCCAAAGACAAATGGTTAAATAAACTACAGTCCAGTCCCATGATGGAAATAGCAAAGTAGTCAATTTTTCAAATGTTGTAAAGACATTTAATAACATAAAGATATGCTAACATATTTTTAAAAGACTATAAAACTACTTATATGAAATGATTCAGATTTGTCAAAAAATAAATTTTAAAGTAAAATGTGTATTCTAGAAAGAACCAGAAAATATATAGCAAAGTGGTAAAATTTTTTATTTTTCTTCTTTATCCTTAATTCTACCTGTTTTCTCAGTAGGATTTGACTGAAAAGAGGAGGGAAAGATGGGTATTTTGACAAAAGGAAAAATCTGTAAAAAGATATGGAAAAGTTGGCCAGGCATGGTGGCTCACGCCTATAATCCTAGCACTCTAGGAGACAGAGGCAGGAGGATTGCTTGAGCTCAGGAGTTCGAGACCAGCCTGAGCAAGAACGAGACCCTGCCTCTACTAAACATAGAAAAATCAGCAGGGCATCATGGAGTGCCAATAGTCCCAGGTACGTGGGAGGCTGAAGCAGGAGGATTGCTTGAGCCTATGAGTTTGAGGTTGCAGGGAGCTATTAATATGATGATGCCACTGGACTCTACCTGGGGTGACAGAGCGAGACTCTGTCTCAAAAAAAGAAAGATATGGAAATGAGTAAACTTCAAATTTTGAAGATGATTAATTTTTTTCCAATTTAGTATAAAGTATGCTTATCTTGCACATTTTAGTATATTTAAATTTTCCCTAAAAACTGTAAGAACTATGTAAGTTTTATGTGTAATGTGGCATTTGACACCCATTCCTGGTCCCACCATGGGGTTAAAGATACATTTTGCTAAGAGGTGAAATTTATAATGGATAATTGTACAAGCCTTTTGCCTCAGGAGACCTGGGATCAATACCTGGTTTAACTAATAAGTTAAATGATATAAAAGATCAAACACTGATGCTTTAGTTGACATTAGTATAATCACCAAATCACTTCACAATTCATTATAACTAATAATCTTTGCTTAAGGAAAGTCCAAAACTATGAGTGTTGTTAGTCATGATTGAAATAAATGTATTGGTAGAAACTTGATTTCTAATCTATGTTGCTATTTTTCTTTTAAAATTCTAATATAGGGCCAAAGCAATTTAAATATATATAATAAACACATTATTTCTTGGACTCTCATTCTAAAAAATCAGATCCTTCTCTCTTTCTTGCTAGTCTCCTGTGACACCGCCTTATTGACCTAAAAAATGAAGTGAATTAAGCCCTATTTTTATTCATGAAAATTGCCACACTAAAAAAATCATATAATAAAAATATTATTTTATATACTTAAAAAATCTATTATAAAAGTGCAACTAAATACTATAATAGCATGGTAATATGGAAATGATAACTCCAAATCTTCACATGACTAACTTCTACTTTATTTTAAAAAAAATTGATCACTGTATCAAAATGGCAGCATATTTTTCACGTTTTTAAAAAATGTAATTTTATTCAGGATTGTTTTTTGTATATATTTGCTTTTCACTTATCAGGTCACGAGGAACAAAATATTCCAATAAGGAAAATGAATACTCTTCAAAAAATTTCTGGGTTAAATTATGTGAAATACTGATAATCATTTTTTAACTATAAAAGTGGTAATTTGGTTCAGACTAACAAAATAAAAATTCACATGAAGGAAAGGCTGACTTTTTATGCTTAGTAGCAACAGAAGAAATCACAAAGGAAAAAAAAATGAAAGATTTACTGCATTTTATATAAAAAGTATCCAGCAATACGGGACTAAAATAAAATAAAATGGCAACACAGTGAAATTAACATTATTACCAACAAATTTAACCAAGAGTTAATAGCTTCATTTCAAAAAGAGTTCTTGTAAATTGATAATATAAGCACTAATTCCTAAAAGATAAGAGAACAAAAGAGCATAAGAAAACTAAAGACTACTAGTCAAGCTCTTCCCTTGGATTTTTCTGGTAGAATTGTCTATGTTATTATTATTAAAATATGCAAACGTGAAAATGTAAATGATAGCTAATGCTAGCCAACGATGTAAAACTCTCATACTTCATTAGTGATATTATAAATTGATACATTTATAGAAAGCATTTTGTAAATGTGTTAAAGGAGCCCTTAAAGTACATATACTCTTTAAGAAAATGTTTCCAATTTGGGGACCTAGAAAAAAATATTTAAAACATGGAAATGCTATAAACATTCTTTAAAAGAGTAAAGACCATAACATAACCTAAATCGCCAAAAATAAAGAACTAGTTAGGTAATGCAATGAGATACCATATATCTATTAAAAACAATAACAATATGAAAATGTAAAAGTATTCAAATGCCTACCAGCCAGAAAATGGCAAGGTACTATATATTAAGAACATTTGAAATGTTTATATCCTTTGACATAGGATTTTCACTTTAAAAATCTACCCTAATACAATTATTTAAGATACCTATAAAGATCTATGTACAATGATGTTCATCAGAGTGTTATCTAGAAAAGCAAATGATTGAAAAATGATTGAAAGCAATATACTTGTAAATTTCTAACAACAGAGAAATAATCGAATTTATTTCATTACATTGATACACTGAAGTATAATGTAACTCTATGAAAATCTTTTACAAAAACTTTTTAAATAAAATATTTAAATAAAACATTTTACCAAAAACTATATTAAAATATTTACAAAAAATTAATAACACAGAAAATTAGTCATGCTATATTACTAAGTGAAAATGCAGGATGCAAATTTAGATCACATTGTTGATTCACTTTATGAAACATTTGTACTATAATATGGATGCACAGAACAAAGATGTTAAGAAACTATCCTGAAATTTCAACAGTGGTGTATTCTTACTTTCAGTAAGAGGCAAGAGGAGATTAGGAGACCTACTACCCATATAAAACAAGTATAAATCTAGACAAAGTAACTAAAAACAACCATTTCAGAGCACTGGAAAATAAAGGACAGACAACAACCTAAGAAGCATTTACTGAGGCAAACTGCTACTTTATCAAGTAAGAATGGCAAGTTTTGATCTTCTTGTTTAGGACATTACTTACCCTATAGCTTGGCAAAAACCTATAGCTTTACCACCAGACCTAGTTCAAGGTAGTGGCAGAACAGCAAGATATTTAATGTGGAAACTTTGGAAGTGACAGAGCCATAAAAGATTGAGATTATAAACTCTTCATATACTGGTGACTGGCTACTAAATTATACCTGTGTGCAGAAGATTCCAGAGAACTAGGTGAAGATTCAAAGAGTAGGAGACTTGTGAATTTGCTCCACCTTTGAATGTATTCCTCATCCACATATATCCTGCTAAGTGTGGAAGTCTTACTGCCCTGAAGTGTTTGACCTTTGCCCAAATCGTTTACTGACCACTAAACTATACAGACACAGAGGAGACTCCTAAGGAGCCATGCTTAAAAAAGCAGACGATATCAACAAACAAGAAAGCTAAGCTGATTTTTCCACTCTTAGGATACTTCACTTAGTAGAATGGGTTCCAGCTCTAACCAGGAGAATATAAGAGGTGTTACATCACCATTGTTTTTTATAGCTGAATAGTATTCCGTGGTATACATCACTGATCAACACCTAAGTGCACATGTAAGAATAACGTTTATTGGGTGTTGGGCAGGTGCGAAGGGAGGAAGAGGATGGGTATATGCATACATAATGAGTGCGATGCGCACCATCTGGGGGATGGACACTCTTGGGGGGAAGGGGGTGCAAGGGCAACATACATAATCTAAACATCTGTACTGCCATAATATGCTGAAATAAATAAATAAATAAATATTTGTAAGAAAAAAAAAAAGCTAATCTGAGACATCAGTAGTTGAACACTACAGAGGCAACAAATTTTACAGTTTGAGTCTAGGAAAGATAACTACCCACTAGAGCAAAGATGCTAAAACCCTCAGAAGAAGAAAAAAGAATCAAGAGTCACAATGACATATCCAAAAGTCCAACTTTCAACCAAAATTTACTGGACATTAGAAAAAAAGGAAGTATAGAAATGTGAGGCTATATTCAAAAAAACAAAAGCAGTTAATAGAAACTAACTCCAAATTTACTCAGATGTCTGATGTAGCAAAGACTTCAAAGAAACTATTATAAATGTGTTCAAATAATTAAAGAAAAACTCACTAGATGAGCTAATTAACATGAGATGGTCGAGGAAATAACTAGTAACTATAAAGACAGATTGATAAAAATTATCTAAACCAAAAACCAAAAAGAAAACAATATTGAAAGAAAATTAATAGAGCCTTAGCAATCTGGAGGAAAATATCAAACATCATAACATATAATTGAACTTCTAGAAGAAAAGAGTGAATGAAAGGGTTAGAAAAAAACTGAAAAAGTAATGGCCAAAAAAACACCAAATTTGGTAAAAAAATTTTAATGTACAAATAACTGAAGTTCAATGAACCTAAAGTGGATAAACACAAAAGAAACTATGTTTATATGCATCATAGTCAAACTCCTAATAACCAAAGGCAAAGAGAAAATCTTAAGAATAGCAAGGGAAAAACACTATTACAAATACAAGTAAAAATATGATTAATATCTCATTGTGTTTTGATTTGCATTTCTCTAATGATTAGAGATGTTGAGCATTTTTGTATATGTTTTCTGGCCATTATTCTGTCTTCTTTTGAAAAATTTCTGTTCATTTCCTTTGCCCGTTTGTTGATGGGGTTGTTTGATTTTTTCTTGTTGAGTTTTTTGAGTTCTAGATAGATTCTGGTTATCAGCCTTTTAATGGGAAAAAATATTTGCTCTGTACACGTCGGATAAATATATTGTATTACTGTTTAAAATCTCTAATAACGCTCCATTTACACATGAACAGAATGAGTGGATTATATTCCCTTCAACATGTGTAATTTATGAAAAATTCTTGTCTGAAATGTATTGGGTTTTGATTTTGGTTTCATGACTTTGAAATTTTGAAAAATTTTTGGAGCCAGTTTGTGTAACAAACTTATTTCCTCTTAGTCTCATTCCATTTCTGAATCTCTAGTTACAAATTTCCGGGTCTAAAAAAATGTTCAATTTATATCATGAAATAGAGCTGGCCTTATTTCTGACTATGTTGGTGTCAGACCAGGACTGGATTTTCACTGGTGCTTTCATGCCTGTCTTTGACAATTTTGGTTTCATATATTTTCTTTTGATTGCCAGTCAATCTATTATACTCATGGTTTGCTTGCATTTTGAATCTGCTAGTAAGAAATGACTTCAGACATTATTGAGAAATCTGTTCCATTCTTTTCCCATTATCAACTTTTTTTCTTTGTTGCCGACACGTGTTCTGAGTAGCTCAGATCCACTCTAGCTGGGCAGTTTGTGCGAAATGTTACTTGACCTTCAAGAATCCGTAGATCCAGCCAGGATTGGATCAGACTTGATCCTCTCCAGTTTAGATACCTGGCCAACTTCTCTGGCCAGCACTGGGCTTTGACACTCCTTAACGGCTATGGATAATCTCATGAAAGGGTATGCTGTCCTTTTATTTGTCTGCAGACTGTCTCTGTAGTGAAAATAATGGAAATTGTGTGTTAGTGCTAAGGATTTACTTTTGGAACAACTTATCCGATGCAGATTTTCTTTCCTTTCTTCCTTCCATCCCTCTTTCCTTTTTATTTCCTCTTCCTCCTCCTCCACTCCTCCTTATTTTTCTGTTTTTCCAGTTTCTTCCCTATTTGGGGGTAGTGATGGGTGGAATCATTGATATGCTGTTTTTGTGTATTTAGTTCCTCTTATGGGTATTCCCATGAAAGCCTTTCTAGCAAGGCAGATGAGAGAGATGGTTGTGATGGCACCAGGCACCCAGCTGCAATGGACCTGCAATACTGGCTGAGAGAAGCTTCATGGAGTCTATACTTGTGCAGTAATAGGACCTTTGCCCCAAGTTGTTGTTTTACCATCGACTTTCTTAGATGGTGTAGTCATGGCAGGCCTTATGTTTATTGATGGCATTGGCGCCAGTGAAATCCTAGAAAAAGATTCTCTACGATAAAGTAATTGCTACTTCTACATAGGCATGGTAAAATACCAGATTGTGAAATAACAAAACATAGTAACTTGGGAATGGTCAGATAGCGGGCCAAACATAGGTTTTTGTCATTTTGATGCCTCTTAACATGATCACAATAAGCAAGTCTTGCCTGAAAAACAAAATGGGATCTCTGTTTCCTAGCGCAAGAGTGCCTGGCATACTGTGCTCTTCCATGTTGCCAGAGGCTGGAACATACTGACGACCATGAAAGCCAGTTAGACTGCTCAGTGCCTCTGTGAAGTGAAAAAATGTGGTACTAAGCAGGGGTCATGTGAAGAAAGGCATGGAATCAGTTTTGTATGCCCCCTTTTCAAACCGAACAGTAAACCATAACCTTTGAGACGGGTCTAGAGGGAGTCCTGGACATCAAGATTATTAGCATCATTTTTCAAAGCAAAGTACCAAGGGCCTAGAAGGTATGTTAGGTGCTGTTCCAGGTGGTGGGACACCACGGTGAAGTCAGATGAGGTTTCTAGGGAGAGGTAGGTGGAAAACCAATAAACATACAAGGAAACTGTAGGATTGGCAGAGGTCTAAATGTTATGCAGAGAAGTAAAACAAGGTGATATGATGAGCAATGAATGGCATTTTTGGAATGGGTAGTCAGGAAGAAATAATATTTAGGTTGAGAGCTGAAAAAAGAAAATGCCAGATGTGGGGAAAATCAGGGGGCAAAACATTTCAGGCAAAGGGAATCAGTGAGAAGGTGAGTGAGCAGTGGGGAGGGCATTAACAGACAAAATCAAAGAGATGGAAAGAAGCTAGACTGGGGTGACTTTGTTAGCCAGAGTACAACACGTAATTAGAGATGTAATGGGGGTCGTGGAGTATTTTAAGCAGAAGGATGGTATGGTATAATTCTCTTGTTAAAGAAAAATCACCTAGCTGTGTAGAGAGTGGAATGGGAAGAGTCTACAGAGGAAGGTCTTGCTGTTTTCTAGGTGAGATGCGATGGCGGCTTGGACGATGGTAGAAATAAGGGAAATGGAAGGAATGGATTTGGAATATGTTGTGGAAGTAGGTTGACAGGACTGATGAATGTCACATGTGGAGTGATAGGAAGAGAGAAGACAGTGATAACTGCTGGATTTTGCATGTGAGGAATAGTCCTGGTGGGCGATTTCCTGAGGTGGGAACCACTGGGGGAGCAGTGGGCTCGTGCGGCAAACTCGAGAGTTCCATTTGGGCCGTGGAGAGTTTGGGACGCCTGCTGGATGTTCCTGTTGAGATGCCTAGCGGGCAGTTGTGTAACCCACACTGGGGTCTCACAGAGAGGTTAGGGCTGGGGCAGTAGATCTCGGGAAAGGTGGGAATGGGTGGGATCTAAGAAAATTAAATGTTATGAAAAGGAAGGAATCCCGGAAACACAGTCTTCACACACCCCTGCTTTTATGACTTGTGAGTAGAGGAGGCTCTAGTAAATGAGGCAGAGAACGGGTAGTCAGTAAGCTGGGGGAGGAAATGAGGAGAGTATGATTTCCCAGAAGCCAAAGGAAGGTAGTGTTTCAAGAATGAGACGAAGGTAACTCTAGGTATTGTAGGATCTGAAGCTTAATCAATGTGGGAGTCTTTTTAAAGAAAAATAACTAATTTGACAATTTGGAATGAGAAACCATAAGAAATTTCAAAGTTATAAAGAGCTAAAAAATGCCATGAATATGACAAAATTCAGAAAAAAATTATCAATTCAATACCTGATGTGCTTCTATGACACTTTTTATTTCTTGTTTTGGGGTAAGGAGGGGAGAAATGTTTACTCTTGGATTGCTTCTTCATATTGCAACAGTTTTGTAGTATCATCTTATGTAGAAACAAGAGTAGTGTTTGGCATGGCTGGTTGAAATTATATTTTCATGAAATTCAGAAAACTTTCTTGTAGTATTGCAGCCTATTATTGATAATGTCATATAAATTTTTAAGATTGTTTCCAAAATGTAAAAACTTATGTCAATTTTCTTTCATATATGAGCTTTATGATTTTGGGACATGACAAGTTTTTAGGCACGGTGGTTAGAAAAATACAAAGTTTATCTGATGTCTGCTGCACTTAGGTTACTGGTTTTGCCTTTTAGAGCCCATTGTGCTTCTTATGTTTAATGATCTGCTACGAAATGTGTATTCATAGACGAAGAAGATGGCGACGAGTAAGATGGAGTGTGGTGCCCTACGAGACTTTTCTAAATTACATTTAGGTTCTTTTATCCTCACATCTTAAAGCCTCATTTGTTTTTGAACACAGGAAAAAAAACTAAGTAGTTTTTACCTATACATTTTTATCTTCACTAAGGTGAAGGCTTACTTTATTACAGAAATGGCTGTTTTCAAATTTAATTCAAAAAGGAGTCACAGTTGGGTGAAACATCTTCATGTGAATGACATTTACAGTTTGACAGGAGGTGAGAGCAAACAGTGTAACGTTAAATAATCAACTTTTTTCTTCAATATGTTTCTGCTTCAAGGTATTCTGTAAAACTTTTTTTCCCTTCTCTCTGGTATAATTTTCAAAAGCAAGATTCACAAATCTTAAGTATGTAGTTTGATGAGTTTTCATGAAAGTATAAACCCATGTAACACTCCATTCAGGATGGCTGTCTTTCTAATTTATACTACTCTCCCCTAGAGGCAGTGATTACTCTGATTTCTGTCTTTACAGATTGTTATTATTTGTTCTCTTTTTAAATTGACAAGTAAAAATTGTATATATTTATGACATACAGCATGATGTTTTGATATATGTATACATGGTGGAATGAATCAATCAAGCTATTAGACTTATGCACTTAACTTTTGTGGTGAGAACAGTTAAAATCTGCTCTCTTAGCAGTTTTCAAGTATATAATTTATTGTCATTAACTACAGTAACATGCCGTATAATAGATCTCTTGAACTTACTCTTCCTGTATTATTGAAATTTTATATCCTTTGACCAACATCTCCCCAATCCCTAGCCTCTGGGAAACACCACTGTACTCTCTGTTTCTATGAGTTTGACCTTTTTAGATGTCACATTGGTAAACATCACATGTGGTGTTTACCGGTAAATTTTGTTACATTTATTTTCAAATATGGCAGTAGGGGACAGGCCTGCCTCAGATGTTGTTGTAATTGAATATAAAATTAATAACTTCGCTTGAAGTTGACTGAAGTTCTGTTCAGAAAGTCAAATAAATTTGGGTTCAGATATTATTTGTCTAAATAATTATAACATTAGCTGCATGAAAATAGGTCAGAATGGAAATTGGAAGGTAGGGCTTGGAAGAGAAGAGGTATGTGATTGGAAATAATGGAATCCCCCATGGTATTGATGTCAACTTCTTTAATTGCTCCTTTTGCTTGTTCTTGCTGGCAGTTAGAATAGCAGCAAAGAAAGGCATAAGGAATTCTCAGATATTGGTATTTATTTAGTAAATGCTGGCTGAGGCTGGAGCCCTTGTATAATCTACAGTCTGTTCTTCTACTCAGACCGACGGTAAGAACAGTCGCCTGTTGATAGGAAGGGAGGTGGGATTGAAGAACATAAGAAAAATGAAAAGAAAATGATGCTGAGGTTCAGAATTGCTTTAGATCTCTCTGAATTTTCTTTATTCCATTTAAGATATTGCCTGGCTCAAGAAAAGGCTGTTTGACCTATGAAAAATTATTTTGTTCTCTCTTTTCTTTCCATGTAAAAATATCAATTTTAGGTTTTAACTTTGAGTTGGCAGATTGGTTAAGAAGGTTGAGGGAGGAGGTTATGGGCAAGTTTCCTACATGCATGATTCAGCCAAGCTAGAGAAGGGATACAAGAAATCTGAGATTAGCTAGTTCCACCTCCTATCCAAAGAGCGTATTCTTCTCTGTAAATGGTGATTCAGCCTGTATGTGAATTGTCTGATGACAGCCCTCTTGAGTTTGCCCTGAACATACTGTTGGAAAGCTGTAGTTTGTAAGCCATTATATTAAATTAATCACGGATTTTCTCTTTCACATGGTATTTCATGTTACTCGAAGACTTCATCATAGCCTTCCCCTGTGTAGGTTAAACATCCTCACTCAGTTTTTTATTGGTTCTGCATGTGAGACGGTGTCAGGATCACACACCAGTCTGATCACCCTTCTTTTGTTGAGGGTTGCTCACCTTCCTTCCTGGAAGAACCCTAGATTCGTTCATCGTCCTGCCCTCCCAGCTGCTTTTGGGAGATGACCGCTCCTGCCCAAGCCCCAAGGGGAAATCATGATTAGAATGAGCCAGTCATTGAGTCTCATTCCCCTGGCTAGGGATTGGTTTAAGCATGGTGGTGTGACCCCATACCGGTAGTGGCACCTGATCAGAGGATATTAGAAAAGGCTTTTTCTCAAATAAAAAGATACGTTGAGTCAATGCCTTTGCCTTTTTCTGGATGTGGAACTTTCAGTAGTTGACACCTAGAACTCCTGGAGTTAGCTTGAAAGCATTAGGAGGGGCATCACTCAAGTACAGGGAGGCAAGGGAGACCCGCTGAAAGCCCTGGCATCCTTGAGGCCAAGTTCAGTAGGCAAGTCAACCAGGAAGCATGGCTTCCATGTAACTTCTAGTACAGGACATGCTTAATCCTTTCTAGCTTTCATTCATTTTTTGTTTACTCTTCTGTTACTTGCAGCCCAAGGCATTCTGACTGCTACATGCTCAATCCCTTGTATTGTTTATTCACCTACATCTTCTGCCAATTAATACCCTTAGTATTGTTTCTAATATCGTATTGGCATTTCTAATATCTTACTGGAATTTTATTTAATTGAAGTCTTTCTTTTATGGTTCATAAACGTAAGCAAAAACTACATGCCATGATGGATATGACAATTAAATCATCTTCTAAAATACTATGCTGGGATTAAAGTGGCAGCACTTGGCAGAGATTTTTGTGCAGTGGATTAACACTGAGCTAAGCCTAGGATTCTTTAGTGAAATTCCCACAGCTCATGTATATACACATTTGTTTAGTATGTTTTTTACAACTTTGTTTTGCAGATAAAAGCAACATATTTTGTTCTTATTGGCTCTGTTTTCCCTTTCACGCTTTCAAAATAAATACATCAAAAGCTCCTTCTCTTTTGCTTTTATAGAACTGTTATCCCCATAGTACTCTTTGTTGAGGGCAGTGTACTTAACTGAGGTTTTGAAGCAGGTTGAGAAACTTTGCTCCAGATTATGAGAACATATTCGTGGCTGTACTGGTGGGCTGAGATAAAGGGTGCTCAGTTCCTGGGCTTAGACTCAAGAAAAGAGTTCTTTCTCCCAGTTTTGCCTCCCTCTTTTTCCTCTCAGATTTATACTTACAAACGTGGGTGTGTATTTCTTTCATGTGCTCTTTTTATACATAAAGTAGATGCCTGAGACATTTACTGCTACCATGTATTATCTGTTTTTTCATATATTAAGATGCCATTCACATACCATACAATTCACCTACTTAAAATGCAATGGATTCCAGTATATTCAGTGTGCAACCATCACCAAAGTCAATTTTGGAACATTTTCCTCATCTCATAAAGAAACTTTGTGCCCATTAGCAGTCACTTTCCATTTCCTTCCATTTCTTTCTCTCTCTTCAGTTTCAGGAAACCACTAATCTATTTTATGTCTGTGTGGATTTGCCTGTTCTAGATATTTCATATAAATGGAATCATACGACGTGTGGTTTTTGTGACTGGCTTTGTTCACTTAGCATGTTTTCAGAGCTCATCCTTGTCGTAGCATGTATCAGTTCTTCATTCCTTCTTATTGCAGAATTGTATTCCTTTTTATGGCTAGTCCATATTTTATTTATCAGTTGAGGGACATTTGGCTTTTTCCACCTTTTCGCTATTATGAATTACCTCCTGCTGTAATTTGCATTCATCCATTTCAGTTGGCATTATAAGTCGCACTGTGCTGTTTTCCTCTTAGTATATCCAGCATTTAGTTCTACCATTTCATTGTGCAAGACTTTCCTTATTGGCCACTTAATTCCTTAAAATGTGTTCATAGCTTCACACAGAAAAAGAATGAAAGAGAGGAAGAATACTCAGCACACGCTCAAACAAAAAAGCCCTGGATTTAAAAAGTTAGAGAAATTCACAAGTGAATACATTATTTTTAACACAAGACAGTAACTATAAACTTGGGTTTAGATTTAAATTGGAAAAAAATATCCTGAGGTGTTTAATGTTTATCCTTAAATATCCAGGGTAAGACCATGATGACAGCTACCAACTTACTTTTTATGATTTTGGAAAGACATGAGAGGAATACATTTTTATCATGCGTCATACCCAGGGATTTTCGTACCTCTTTTACCTCCCCATTTAGATTTTGGTGAGGGTAGCAGGGAATTCTTTTATTATTTGTTTTTCTAGGAGCAGGAGAAGGAACTGTCGGTGCATTCATACGTTTGTGTTTTCCCCTCAGAAGGGAAGTCAGCACTAGGTCCCTTTGTGCCCAGACACACACACAACAGCTGTGCAGTGTGCTGTCTCCTGCCTGCTGCCATTGTAGCCTGTAATTGAGCATTTTAAAAGCTTCTTGCAGCATATGATGATAAACATAAGGATGATTCATTAGGGTGATTACTTATCTGTTTATTTCAGTTCCATAAATATATGACTTTGTTTCCAGGGAGACACGGGTAGTCACTCTGTAGCCCATTAGGCTTGCGTGAGTTGGAACTGGTGACCCATCGATCATGCTTGAATGGCCACAGATGATCACCAAATGACCAGTATTATTCTTTTCTATTGCCAGGATTTTGAGACATAATTAAACTAATAATAATAAAAATGCGAAGACGATCGACTCAGCTGGGAATGTGAAAGAGGTTTCCTGGACCTACTTTTTTTTCATTCTAGTGTCTTTGGGATGTATTCCTCTAAGTGAAAACATTACCCATTGAAATTGCATTAATTGGTTTTAATACAGATTGTACTTGATTCCCTAACAATGAGCTAACTGTGAACAAGGCTTAATCTACTCTATCTCTTATGGAAAATTAATTAAACATTTGAGAGGATCTAGAAATTGCCAGGGAGTGTGCTGAATTAGACACAGAGGCGACTCTTAATCGAATCACTGTCTAGGTGCAGATAAAGTCATTTTTAACACTAGAGGGTAAGATTCATGGTGGTAGGGGCTCAAACTATTTTTATTAAACATTATATAGCACTCCCTAGCACAGCACTTGACACATGGTAGGCACTCAACAAATATTTGTTCAATGAATGAATGCATAATTATAACATGGTAGTTTAGGGCTGAAATCGAAGTATGAAGGACACATAGGGAACTGACCACCCTGGTGAGGGAGTAGTTTTATATATAAATATCTTTGACTAGATTTTGATGATTGAATAGGATTTTACTAGGCAGATGTGGGCAGGGAACTAAATTATGAAAATTACTTCCCATGTTCCAACCATCAGGATAGATAAGTAATTTAACACATTAATAGAACAAGGTAGTAGTATTATTACTCCATGGCATTATTTGTACCAGTATAGTAAATTTGTATATACAATAATAATCTTTCTATTATTGTAGTATTACTGTTTTTATACAAAGGGGAAAATTGAAGTTTGAAGACATAGGGTGTGTAGCTCGGGTTAAAGAGTTTCCATTGGTGAGTCAAGTTTTTGAATTCAAGGTATCTGTCACCGTTTTCCCCGTGAGTGAAAAGTGACTTCCCAGAGAGCTTGTTTCTGGATGAAAAAACCAGGCAGCTGCCTCTTTCTTGCTACTAGTTAAAATGTATTGTAAACTTTATCATGTAATGCTCCCTTTCTTGGCACTCTGGATGATCCCGTTTGAAGCAGCAATCCTCTTAAGTGCTCCCAATCTGGGTGACCTCTCAGAATGCTGCCACCACACTGTGAGAGGCCCCAGCCACATGGAGAGGCGAGTCTTTAAGATATCCTAGCCCAAGTGCCAAACATGTACAGGAAGATCCTCTGGTCTAGATGATTCTAGACCTCAGCCATTTGAGTCCCTCCACTTTAAATCTTCCCAGCTAGTCTGTAGACATTGTGGAGCAAAGACAAGCCATCCTCCTGTGCCCTGTCTGAAATCCTGATCCACAGAATCCAAAGAAAACATGATGGCTGGCACTGCAGCAGTCACCTTGTGACCATGAAGGAAAAGCCATGAGGATTGCCCAGGTGTCAGCCTTGACATCCTTAAGTTACAGAACCAATATCTCTAGTCACTTCCTGGGGACTTCGTGTTAAGGCTTCCATATCACTTTAATGTGGTCGGAGGGCACCGGAAGATGGTTCTGTGTGGGAAAAGGCTGTGAATATTTAAACTGGTAGCGACAGTATTGAGTTGACGGATGAATAAACCAAGACCAACCCTGTTTAGACTTCTCCCCATGACAGAGATGCAGCCTATGATGAGAAAGCCATGGTAACAGGAACAGGGTTCTCCTCCTTTGCAAAGAATGCTGGAACATGGAGTGAATCTTTGGGATAGACAAAGATTTCTTCTAAACGTTATGCCAAATGAAAGAAGCCGGATTAAAAAATCCACATACACTATGATTCTATTACTATGAAGTCCAGAAATAGATAAAACTATCTATGATGATAAAAATTAGAAAGTGGTTGCCTGGGGAAGGAAGAGAGAAACTGACTGCAAAGGAGTATGGAAGAACTTTTTGAGACTCACAGATACGTCTCATACTTTAGTGTTGGCTACATAGGCAGTTGCAATTTTGAAAACTCATTGTACTGAATACCTAAGATCTGTAAATCATTTTATCAGAGGTTAACTTTTTTTCAATTAAAAACGACAAACACAAAAGTAACAGCAAGTTTCTCATGATAATTCTTCCAATAAAAAAAAGTGGAAATCCAGACTGAATAGTTATAATTCACTTCCATGTGGACTTCGTGAAATTATTTTGATTTTACTTATAGATGGACAAAATTCATACAGTGAAAAATTTTAATTTTCCTGAATTGTTCCTCTTGTATAAAGCTCTTACCTACACTGTGCTATATCTTCACTCGAAGAAGGATAGATGTGTTTAATGGCCCATGGGAATTTGAGCTCTCAAGGAGGTTGCTGTGGCTATTGCCAAGGGTGTCATTGAATATGTGCTGAGGGCCAGGTACGGAAAGGCACTCCAGGCCTAGCTGTTGAAGGAGTCAATTGACAAGAACTGGGGTGGTTTGGGCCTGAGTGAGCATCGTATGCTATGCTAAAAAGTTCAGACTGCATCGTTTAGGAAACAGATATCCATGGAAGATTTTTAAGCAAGGAAGTGATTTTTTTTTTTTTCCTCCTTTAAGAATTTGACTGGCTTTGTGAAGAGTAAACTACAATATGGAGAAATTAATGGCAGGGACATTAGTGTATAGATGTGATGTTTCTGCTATAGAGCAATTGGTCTACAATAAAAATACCTTTTAGATACTATTTTACCAGATTTTGATTCATGTTTATAAAATGGAATTCAGAGTTTTGTCTCCTTTGAAACATGTGCACCGTCTTGGGGATGGACATGCTCAAAGCCATGACTTGGGTGGGGCAAAGGCAGTACATGTAACCTAAACATTTGTACCCCTTAATATGCTGAAATAAAAAAAAAATGTACAAAAAGCAGAAAAAAAAAAAAGAAATATGTTTGAAAAATACTGTGAAGCTCATCTTCCACTTGTCCATTGTGGTACTTTTTGTATAATTAGTATTATATAATCATCATCATTCTTTCGGGCAATAAAAGTAACCTTTATCAAAATTGTGAAGTTTGAAATATTAGCGGTATTTCAGGGTAAAGTATTTTGCTTTTTTGCTATTTAAAGTAGAAAAGCTGTTATCTAATGTTTTGCATATATTCTCAAATTTTACATTGACATTATTAGACGTATTCCTTCTAAAAAATGATAAACATCCTTCTTGGCGAACTTCTGAAATCTAATAAAAAATAAAATTGGAGAAGGAAGCCACATTTTTTAAAGGAATTATTGCTTTGGGAAATATATTTTAAAGTTTCAGCAAACACCTTTTCAGAAAATGATTTATTTAAACAATATTACTATGCCAAGGTAAGGGTTTTACCAGTAACGTAGCAACTGTAGGTACACATTTAATTTTGTGAGAAAGATGGCAAGAAAAACATCTTGAGCTTGAAATCAATGTCTGTTGCCAATTCAATAATGTTAAATATCTCACATGAAGGAAAACCACCGGTTACGATGGTGATTTTTTATAACCATTTTTTATATTATTTTTTTATATTTTAGTCTAAATAATGTGATTTTTGTCATTTTTGTTTTAGCAAAAAAGAACCTTAGGAATTATTAAAACATTTTACTGGTCACTATTAGTTGTTATATATATAATACTTAAGAAATCCTTCATCTAAAAAAAAGAAAACATTATGAAAAGCAATGGCTATTATTTGACTAAAGACTTACTCATACGCAGTTTCATTTAAGAGGAACTGAAAGTGATGGAGAGAAAACGTGGTTTGGCACTTGAATGCCATAAAGCGAGTTAACGTACTTTATTCAAGTAAAGCTTTTTGAAAAAATGAGCTAATTATCAGGAAGCTAAATAGTTTTTTGTTTGTTGCTCATGGTAATTAGTTACTGTAAGAGTGAGACTTCAGATTGCGTTTTATGAATAAATACTTAATGGAATGGCATGTACTACTTTTCTTTCTAAAAATAAGTATATTTTAATGGCCACTTATTAAGTTACATTGGTTCAATCCCAAGTTCCCAAACCACCAAAATTAAATATAGCTTAATTTCGACTTTACCTAATATAACATCAAACATTTATTTTAGGCATATGCTACTGAAAAGAGTCCATTGATTTCAAATTAGTATATTACTATTAAACACTGTATAAAAGTAATAGTGGATATATGTGTAGCCGGTAATAATGGATATATGTGAGTTAGGTCACCTGGTGATTTTGAAGGCACAGTAAGTAGTAGTTAGCGGATGCTATGATCTTAAGCAAGTTGATCTTTGTGATTTTGTCTTAGCACTGCGGTTCTCCTAGTATAATACAGAGAGGATGACCAATCATCCTGGCTTGCCCTGGACAGAAGGGTTTCCTGGGACATGGGACTAAAACCAGGATAGTCCCAGGCAAACCAGGAAGGTTGTTTATCTTATGTCCCCAAGACCCTTTCAGGAGGTCTATGAGATCAAAATTATTGTCATAATAATATTACTTGTTTTTCAATTCTCATTCTCACTCCAGTGTACAGGGGACAGATGTACACTGTAGTGTACAGATGCCACAAGAGATAAATATGATTTTATGTACCATGAATCGAATTCAGAAATAGGTAGGAGAACTCAGCTATCTTCTTTTAAGTCAGACAGAAAGAGTTTTACAAAAATGTAAAACAGTGACACTCTTGTCACTAAATTTTGTTTTGCAAAACAATTATTTTACATAAAGAGGTTCTGTATTTTATGTGTAATGGAGTAATTATTTTTATTTTTTAAATTAAATATTTCATAATTTTTTTCTAATAGAACAAACATCATGTAACAGAACCTACATAAACAAAGGATCTTGGGGGGCTGTTAATGATCTTAAAGAGTATAAAAGTGTCCTAAGGCCAAAAAGTCTGGGAAACACTGCTTCAGAAAGTCTCTGTCTACCTGCAAACAGAGAATTTGTTTATGAACAGTATAATTCGTTGGAACTCCCAGCAGGCTCTGTGTGTGGGAGCAGGAATCCTCGCCTTCTGCTGTCACGTCTGCGTGCAGCCCTGCTGCGCCCGTCCCCTGATTCCCATCACGGAGAGCAAGGAGGGCTGAGTCAGTTCACTCTGGCCGAAAGTCACTCTAAATCACAGTAGGTAAAAACCATGAGAACTCAACAGGAACACCACCAACAAAAAAACATTTGTGGGAACTCAGAAGGACAGAAAGTTCTGTCAAACGAAAGATCCAGCCCATTCAATGGAAAGAATCTCATAAAGAGTGAGGGTACCTTTATAGTTTCCCCGACACCGCTTGTATTTTTGCCATTACTGATATTGGCGTATTACCTATTGTTAATATTAATGAATATAGATATACTTCATGGCTCCGCCTAGCAGTTTTGAGACCAGAAAGAATTCTGTTGTCTTCACTTTATAGATCTGTATTGTTGTTAGTAATGAAAATAGTCAAATCCAAATGGCTCTGAAGAGCTGAATTCCTCCTAGTATTGCTTTGTTGCCGCGATGCCCAGGAGGATTGGTTCCTAGTGGACCGGTGTGGAGGCCTGGCCAAGAGCTTTGAAACTGGTATATGTTGTTGACCACACAACTGTAGCCAAGCATCTTCTGCCTCTATTTTTCAACCTAAACACTTACTTGATAGTGATGAATTGTGACAGAAATTGGGCTATGATCATGGCTATAAAATCCTTAGTATCAACTGAGGGGGAGATACAGATTCATGGGCCAAATACTAGCTATCCGATAATCTATACGTTATAATAAATTGGTGCAGAGCCTTCTTATGTAAACATTTTCAATTACTTTGGGAATATTTTAGGAAGTTGGTAGGCAAATTTTTGATGTAGATGGCTCTAGTGGTGCAGATACTTTTCACGCTGATTCTTATCAAAGATACTCATTTTCTTTCCTAAAAACTTTCCTTCCCTGATGAGATTTAGTGATAAATGATCATTTTTTGGTGAAGTTTTGTAGAATACCCACATCGCAACTTCCAGTTCTCATTTTAATTGTTGTCATGTTGAAGAACGTCCCACAAAGTGAACGGTGTGGGCAAACTCAACAATTGAGGAAACTCATCCATTCATCCAACAGTTACCAAGCATGTCCTAAGTACCACGTACTGTCTTGAAGGAATCGAAAGTCAGTTAAAGGATTCAGAAGTAAACACACAATCTTAATACAGAGTTAACATGACTATCCAAAAGTTCAGCAAAAGGTACAGAAGTTTGTTGTGTCTGAATTATGAAATATATATTTTTCCAAATGGAAATTTTACAAAATATACATTCAGTGTAAAAAAATTCAGGAAATACAGTCAATAAATGTAATTTTGATATGTAGTTGATCCTCATTACTCAGAGATTCTTTATTTACAAATTTGCTGACTCACTAAAATTTATTTATAGCCCCCAAATCAATACTTAGGGAGAGCTTTTATGGTTACACAGAGCAGCAAAAAAAATTTGAGTTGCCTAAATGTGCATGTTCCCAGGTGAGGTCAAACAAGACAGTGATCTATTTTCTTCTATCAACTCTCATCCTGTAAACAAGTATACTTTCTGAGTCTATTTAGTGCCACATTTTTCACAGTTTTTTGCTTTCTCTTGGTAATTTGTTTAAAACGCCCCCAAGCATAGTGCTAAAGTGCTGTCTAGTGTTCTAAGTGCGAGAATGCTGTGAGATGCCTTACAGAGAAAATATATGTCTTAGATAAGCTCGTTCAGCCACGACTTTTAGTGCTGTTGAACATGAGATTAAAGTTCATCAATCAGCAATGTATTTAGATAAATTATCTTTAAAGAGAAACACATTTAAGACAAGGTTGAGTGTTGATTGGTTGATAAAAATATTGTGACCAGAGTCTAGCAGGAACCAAACCTTGCGTATTTCCTGGGAGCGATGGTATAGTGTTTGCTAGTTCAGTGTCTGTGGTGACTTTATAGTACAAAACTACTACAAATACCGAGAGTCAACTGTGTATCTTTTTAGAGATTTTTATATGCATATATAAACATGATTTTTAAAACTAAAAGCAAACTATCCGTGGCATTTTCTGTTTGTTAAACGTTAGCGCTCAGCATCTTTCCATGGCAGTAAAAATACATCAAGAACCAAATTTTACTGTGGCTGTAACTTAATTGATTTACTTAATCCCTATTTATTGTTTCCACCTTTACTCTATTTTCAGCAATACCGTAGTAAACAGCCATCCTTGGTACATGCAAATTTAAATTTCTGGAAGTGGAAATACTGAGTCAAAGGCTATGTGTATTTTTAAGAATTTTCATTCACATTGCAAATTTATCCCCCTTTTCATAAAAGGCTGTAATAAATCATAATTCCTACAGTAATGTTTAAGAACGTTTGTTTCCCCATAACTTTGAAGACTCGAGGATGATTTTTCCCTTAAGTCTTTGCCAAGCAGGTGGACGTTACCGGGAACTTATCCCTTATTCCTTATGTTTCCAAGTGAAGGAAACACCATTGGTATAAAACACTGGCGTTTCTTCCACTTCTTCATTATCCTTTTCCACTTCCTCCCTCCCTCTTTTCCCAGGGAGAAATTCGAGGTTATCTCTTTGATATCTACATGCCCAAAGAAAACAGATATTCTCTATTCTTCACCCTTAAGTTTCCCAACTTAAGGAAAGCTTAAGTGGGGGTAATCTGAGGTTGTGGAGCCCTGGCTGTAACTAGGTAAGTCTCTCTGTTTCAGTGATGGAGTACTAGCAAGCCCACTTGGCTTTCAGATCTAAAGCCATATTCTCCTTACAGCTTTATTCATAAGAAAACGCTTGTATATAAATAATTCATTTCAAACCTAGACTGCACATAGGAATGTTGATTATCAACCTACTAAAACCTCAAGAGTAGGCAAAGCATGGCAACCTATTGTTTTGTTTATTTTTACTAGTGTGATTGTCCATCCGCTCATGCTAGAACTTTCTGATGTCAGATGACATGGTATATATAGTACAGTGGCTTTCAAAACTATACAGAGTCAGACTTTGGGGCCTGTATTAGTTTTCTATTTCTGTGTAACCAATTAGCACAAATTTAACAGCTTAAAAAATCCACTTATTGTCTCACCGTTTCCATGGGCTGGAAGTCTGGGCACAGCTTAGCTGAGTTGCCTGCTCAGCATCTCCAAGAGCTGCAGTCAAGACGTTGTTTAGGCTGCTTTGCTGTCAGGAGGCTTGATTTGGGAAGAATCACTTTCAAGTTCTTTCGGATTGGTGGCAAAATTTGTTTCCTTGTGCCTGTATAATCGTGGTACCCATTTTCTTGTTAGATGTCAGCCAGGGACCAGTCTTTTCTCCTAGAGGCCATTCTTAAATCCTTACCATAGGACCATCTGCACGGTTAGTTTACTGCCTGGCTGTTTTCTTCTTCAAGGCCAGCAGGAGATGCTCTCTCTAATTTCAGAAAAGGCCCAACCCTGATTTTAAGGGCTCTCACCTGATTAAGTCAGGCCCACACAGGATAATCTACCTCTGATCCACTCACATCCTCTGACTTGGGACCTTCATTGCATCTGCAAAATCCCTTCACCTTTGCCATTTGCAAGTAATCATGAACATGACTGTCCACCATGTTCACAGGTCCTGCCCACACTCCAGGGAGGGGAGTATATGCTGGATGTGCACACCGAGGGCTGCGGTGTGGCAATTTGCGGGGCACCTTAAAATTCTTCCCACTGCAGGACCCAACCTCAGAGGCTTTGATTTACTAGGTCCATAGCGGAGCTCCAGGATTTGCCTGTCTTACAGGTCCAGGACCTTATTCTATGAGAGCAGGAAGAGCATCAATTGGGAGGTAAAAGGTACAGGTTCAAATCTTAATTTGCCACTTATAATGTGACCTTGGACGTGTCACTTCCCAAAGTCCTAGTTTTTAAATAGCACAAGATGGTTTTAAAGACTGAATGAGCAAATGAATGTGGAATGGGCTATCTAAGTGTAAATTGACATTGTTTTCACGGTTCTAGGACTGGATATTTGGGCCCCCAAATTTTGGGTGCATAACTAACTTCTCTTGGGGGAGAGGAGTTCCATTTCACGTGCAGTGTGTGAATCTTGGGATGCAGACCAGCACTCAGTGCTTCACTCTGTTCTCAGGGGGCCGTAGAAAGAATAGAATGTGCTCGGGTTGGAAGGCTGGGACCTGCCATTTATATTGATTGTTAGCATATATTACCAGCCATTGGCCTGCTGCCATTTCAGTGGGATTTCACCTACCTCACTAGTCTAGATAGTCATAGGAAGCAAGAGAGGGCAGCTATTCTATAAAAAAAAATTGTTTTGTTGTTGAAAACAATTTTTTCTAATCCCAGCTCACATCTCTGTGATATACATCTACAACTTAAAAAGAACAACAGTTTTGATCAGCTAGCACACACAACAGAAAGCACACCTCCATGTTTTTTAGAGATTTTTGTAAGAAATAGCATATATAATGCTTAGAAAATCATTTATACATAAGCATACTATTTAGCTAAGATTATGACATTAAGAGACATATTTTGGTAATAGCACCTAATTTTTAATAAATTTGTCACAGAACAATACCAAGTCTGTGTGAAATTTCATTTTCATACAGCAAAAGGGTGGGAAGAAAGAGTCAGAAGAATTAAGTAAAATGTGTGGAACACACTGAACTCTGCCTAACACATATTGGATCAACAAATGTAGCTCTTCAAAGTAACACACGCTGTAGCCTCATGTTTGCTGTGCCAGGGGTCAAGGCTCGGTTTGAAGCAAGGTATAGGTTTTTTGACAGATACGCCTTCTCCTTTTCTTAGAGTGGTACTTATTAGACAATTTTGCATCTCAGAACAAGAATATTAGAAGAAACTCAAGATCTGATGGGTGCTGCAAAAGAGCAAGGGTGCATTTAGAGGAAAACAAAGGAAACTCGAAAACGTCTTCATCCTTGGAACTGGATAATGCCATGAGGACTGAGCTTCTAGCTGGAGAGATGCTTTAGCATGTTAATGTGACTTGCAGGCAGGGTGTGGTTCTTGATCAGGAGCTGACATTAATGATCAAGGTTAGCTTTGGTGAAAGCTTGTTTTTCCCATCATAAGAGGATCATCAGGAAAAAGTTAGCATATTTCAGTACTGTAAACTGTTTGGGGCTGGTTCAGCCATTTGGCAGCCCTATAAACAGAGTAGGATTTCGTTGAAAGAATGAGAACTGAGAAATGTGTGTCTTTGCCTTCCAGCTTAGGTGGGTGCTGTTCCAATGTAGAACTAGAGTCTGGGTGTTAATTTTAAGAATTGGATCTCGTTATTTCTTTTTTCTTAAAAATATCATAAAGAAATATTCTGAAATATATAAAAAGTTTGACACATAATGTACATTTTTCTTTTGGTGTGAACTAAATATAATTAGTATGTAGAAAATATAAAAAGGAAAAAAAACTTACTCATCAATTCCATCACTGGTCCTTGATACCGTTGGTGTAAAATGAAGAGAATGGGTTCAAGGTGATTCCCAAGATCATTCTCAGTACTAACTTTCTGCCAGTTTTATTAGTTCTCTTTAATACTTATGAATTATGATCTTTACTTATATGTTTTAATGAGGAAGTATGGTACAGCTGTCAGGGTCCTGGCAGGGAGCAGTGAGTGACATTCTCTAAAATGTTTAACTGAGAGGGGTTTCATGAAGGACTCTTGACAGAGGTGTGGACAGGGATAAGGAACCCATACGGGATGGTGCGACACCAAGAACCTTCAAGAGCCAGGCATTGTTACTGTCCCGAGACCTCCAGGGGAAACACAGGGAAGTAGTACGGAAGGCAGATCCGTGGACGAGCACATGCCTGGGGGAAGAGACGCTGACACCGTCAGACACCCAGCGTGTAGGTGTCGTGGAAGATGCTGTGGGAGGATTTTCGGGGCCAGACTAAGAAGTAGCAAATACCATTTCCACCCACATTCCATTGGCTGGTATCTGGACACCCCTCATTGTAGAGAAGACTGGGCAATGCAGTTCTCCTGTGCACCTAGGAAGACAAGGAAAACACAGGTGTTGGTGACGACCAGCAGCCACTGCTACAGAGCATCAAGGATGACCCCCAGCTTTCTGACTGGAACACCTGGTGGGCTGTGGTTAGGAAGCTAGCTCGGTCTTCCTTCCTGTCTGTTGGTAACCTTATCGTCTGTAGTAACTCCTGGCTTTTTCTCTCATTATTATTTTCTCATAGGCTTTTACTACTACTGCTGCTAACAACAACAACAACAACAACAACAACTACTACTACTACTTTTACTATTACTACTTTTTTATAGACTCTTTCTTGGTTATATTTAGTATACACAGATTGTCTATATCTCCTTCTCCCATTTTCCCTTCCTGGCGTAATTCCATCCCTTTATTCTGCTTTGTTTTCTTCATAATGCTCATCACTATGTGAAAGTACAGGTTGAGTGTCCCTTAGATAAGGGGGACCCAGCAGTGTTTTGGATCTTGGACTTTTTCAGATTTTGAAATACTTACATAATGATATATCTTGGGGAGGGGACCCAAGTCTAACATGAAGTGCATTTGTGTTTCATATACACCTTATACACCTTGCCCGAGAGTAAATGTAGACAATATTTTAAGTAATTTTGTACATGAAACAAAGTTTTGCCTGCATTTTGACTGTGACCTGTCAAATGAGGTCAGGTGTGGAACTTTTTGCTTGTGGCTTCTTGTCAGCAGTCAAAAAGTTTCGGATTTTGGAGCATTTCAAATTTTGGATTTTAGGATTAGGATGCTCAACCTATCATTTAATTTACCTGTTTACTTATTTATTATCCTCACTAGTATTTTAAGCTTAATGGACAGTGACTTTATTGTATTCCTCACTGTATCCCCAGTTCCTGGAATAGTGAATGCCCCTATAGTAGGGTTTCAGAAATAGTTGTTTAGTGGAAATATCACCAGATTGTATGAGCTATTTTAGCCATTCTACCATAATTCTTTCTTCCAAGTTCTGTTTATGCCTTGTGGGTGTTCTATTTGCCTTGCTTCTATTTCTCTCCTTACAGCTTTTCCTTTGCTCTCTCTAGTTTGATTTATATTTTGCTCTATGGGTATTCTAATTAGTCTAATGGAAAAAGTCTCACTGATGCAACAAAAAATAATCCTAAAATCCTAATGGTCCATGTTCCATTCTCAGATTTCCTTGTGTGCTTGGTTACTATTTGTCACTGATGCCTTCAAAGTTCCTTTGCCATTCTCCCCATTTAAGAGATTATTATTATTATAACATTTCTGTTATATTCTCTTGCCTCATCTTAGAACTCACCTTCTGTTCCAGCCAGACTTTTCCCATGAGTTCTTTTAATAATCTTTGCTGCTTTGTGGCTATCACCATACCTTTCCTCTCATAGCTGCACAACTGTGTCTGAACTATTAAAAATAATATGTAGGATCAAGTTTTTGTCTTTATTCATAAGATATCCTTTTTCTGCCTTAACTCTAATTCCATTCTTTCAGTTTTACATTGTTGAGTAACAAACCACCTCAAACTTAGGGTGTAAAACAACAGCTATTTTATTATGTTGGTGGATTCTGTGTGTTAGAAATGCAGGGAGGGCAGGTATGGATGGTTTGTGTTTAATCCAGAATGTCTGGGTCCTCATCTGGGGATGCTAAAAGGGCTAGGAGTGACTTGAATGGCTGAGTGTGGGGGCTCTCTGGAAGCTTCTTCATTCACATGCCTGGTGCCGGGGCTGAGCTGATTCTAAGGCTTGGACTGTCGCCAGGGTGCCTACACACAGCCTCTCCCTATAGCTTGGGTTTCTCACACAATGGCTGCCGGCTTCCAAGAGGAAGCATCCGGGAAGAGAGTGTTCCATGAGACCAAGGAAGAAGCTGCAACATCTAGGTCCAGAAAGTCACGCGGTGACACTTCTAGCACATTCTTTTGGTTATAAGAGAGTCACAGAAGAAAGCTGGCCTGGATTAGAGGGGAGGAAAATGAAACTCTACCTCTTGATGAGGGAGTGGCAAGATCACACTGAGAAAAGCATGTGGGATAGGAGAAAACTGTGACTCGGCCATCTTTGGAAAATGCAGTCGGCTACAGTGGCCTACATTTAATTCAGGGGAATGCCTTTGTTTAACTCAATGAAGTTGAAATGTCCTGAGGCTTTGCTGCTTAAGTCTTGTGTAGGGACCAGAAGCATTGGTATCACTGGGAGTTTTTTTAGAAATATTGAATTTTAGACCACTGAGTTAGAATCTGCATTCTGACGAGGTCTCTAGGTGATTCATTTGTACTTCACAGTCGGAAGAGCATTGCTATAGGAGATACTGACCGTGATGTGGGCTTTCCCATATCCACCCAACAGCAGAGGGAAAATAGCAAGAGCTGAAGGCGTAGTTGAACCTGTCTGGTTTGAATTCCTATGTACAAGCAGAATTCCTACAAATTACACCTGTCATTACTAATTTTAACTCTATTAATGTTGATTGTGATCTAGCTTATCTTTTTTAGGAGCAGTGACATTATCTTTAATATATATCCTCAGAACGTAGCATAATGCTCAACCTTATAGCTTGAATAATTATTAGTCACTAATCTCCTTCACTCAAGAAGGTTTGGAATGACCATGTACTTTGGTATGTGTAATAATGCTATTTTGAATAATTTCTAAGATAAAAAAGTTAGATTCTTTTGAAATTTACATTTCCCTTAAACTATTTTAATTGCTAAAATTTCTAAAGCTTTTTCCCTCCTGTGACAGCTGTTAGTAGATACGTTTTCTACTGAATGAAAGAACATAATTTAAAGTTTTTTCTTGTGACTGTTAAGACACCTTGAGTCATTCTGTAAACTCTTAAAAACTTGTGAAATGTGTACAGTATTTATTATATCTTTAGTAGGTGACTATTATGTATTTTAATTATTACATAGAGTTTAATTCATAGGTTCCATTTACTCATGTTTCCTTTAAATAGCCATCTTAAAATTTGTTATGAAGTAAAGGAATAAACATCTAAAAATTCATTTTGATTGGCACGTTATTTTTAAGCAGTTTTTTCTCAAACTATAATTTCCAGGCAACTACTATTTGTAGCATCTGAAGTGCTTGTTAAAATTGCAGATTTCTGATCCCTATCCCAGTTTGTTTGAATGAGACTCTCTGGAGTTGGAACATGGAAAAGTCTTTGAGGTTGGGACCTAAATTCTTTGGCACACTAAAGTTTGTGACCTACTTTCTTAAGGAGTTAAGTCTTACAGTCATATTTTAAGTTATTTATTATGAGGATAAGTGAATCCCAGGATATCGTCAGGGAACAGCTTTTCAAATTCATATATTTCCTGGGAGCTTGGATATTGGAATATAATTTACATAATAGAATAATTGAATTGGAAGATGTTTTAGAGATTATCGAAACTTTTAATTTTTCAGATTATGAAACTGAGCCCCAGAGAGTTTAAATGGCTTTTCAAAAGTAACACTAATTAATAGCAAAACTGTTAGCTGAACCCGAATTCTGTTTCAACCAAGCTAGGGTACCTCCTTTATGCTAAGACAAGATAGGTTCATCTTACCTTTAAGCCTGGCAATTAGCTATTTTAATGCAAAGAGCATTAAAAAAATAATGAGCATTTAAGCAAAAGAGTTCTCTTGCTGTGCTGAACTGACCAAGTTAATAAAATTAACGTCTATAGTCTTTTATCATGGCTTCAGCTATCTAATTTAAATCTTCGAGGTTTTCTTGTATGTCCTTATAAATCTCACCATGACTGAGGAAAATTGCTAGGTAAAATGCCTTAATATGAAAAACAAGACCAGATACGCTAGGTGATGATTTTTGCTCTTTGTGAAAAGGAGCCAAGGTTTTCTAGAAATGAATAAAATATTTTATATGCCATAAGTTCCATAACTATCAAACACTTATGAAAAATATTTTACTAGATTGCTAGGACTTTCTGAACATGAGGGTAGGTGAAACCTCCCCTCCCGCTCATCTCCAAATTCAATTCCCTGCGCATCATTCTTCTTCTTTTCTTGCTGTGGCCCCGTGCTTTCCCCTATAATTGTCCAAGCACAATAGCTGGGGGTGAGCCACAGTACACATCACTGTTGTTAGGTGTTGAGTTAATAAACTGACTTTTAAATGATAAAAGGTACTTAAAAGTGTTATATAATTTCAGTTTTTCAGCTTTTTATTTTCTTTCACAAAAGAAAAAAAACTCTGTATTTTCTGTGCCTTAACATTTTTTGATATTTTACCTTTCTCTGTGGAAATTTATGGTCCGTTGAGGCGTGGCTATACCAGGCACATGGTATACCAGGTGACAGAGAAGGGCTAGAGTGGATTTTTTACTATAAAGACAAAAGGACTCCTCGGAAGTTCATATTCTGTCTCTGCCTCTCACTTGTGCTCTTTCTTGCTTTTATTTGGCCAGTCCCATTAATTTGTAGCATAGAGATTGTTTGGGCTAACCTTTCTTCCTTTCTCTTCTTTCTTTTTCTCCTTCTTTTTTTCTCTGTTTGCTCTTCTCGTATTTTCTAGCTGTGAGTTGCAGATTGGTTTTCTTTGCTCTTACCTCATCCCCTGTGCTCTTGGGCGAGGCGTGTAGCAGAGAGCCCTGGCAAATGCACACGTGGGCCTCACCTCTGTTCCTCATGACCTGATTTGGCGTGGGACAGAGCAGCTTACCTGGGAGCCCCCAACATAATTAGCGGAATGAAAGAAGGAGCATTGCCACAGTTGGCTGTTATTGTTAGCAGCAGAGACTTGGAATAAAAGCATTTGACAACCAAGAGGGGAACGCAGTGGAATTTCTTGGACCCCACTCTCACCTCAAGTGGGAAGTTCTTGTAACTTTGAGCTTAGTCTGTTTTCAGCTGCATTAGAACTGGAGAGAGTGTGACTTGGCAGTGACTAATGAAACCGTTGGGTTCTGAGGAGTGTTGAGAAGTGGGGTGGAAGGAAATAGTGCCAAGGCATTCAGGGCTTTTGGAAATCATCCCTGCCAACAGCTGTGCACCAGTCAGACTTCTGATCTGCAGAACCGAAAGGTAAATTTATATTGTTTTAAGCCATTAATTACATTCGTGGTAATTTGTTACAGCAGCAATAGAAAAACAATACGGGGCTCATCCTTTTTCCAGCCACCTAACTTAATTTTTAGGAAAAAACACACTAGCAAGAAGCAGAGTAGATGACTGCTTTGATTCAGTTTTCTTGTTGTTGATACTGTTCTTCATTTGGTTTGCTTTCTGTTTCACAAAGCAATGAAAAGGAATAAAAAACAAGAAGCATTTGGTTTGGTTCAAATATGCCTTCTGCCAAGATCAGTGAGATTATAGTTTATGTGTATTTATTAATATAGATGGAATCCCTATGATATAGAAACAAATACCGCATTAAAAATAAATACATTTAATATCTTTCATATTTGTGTGACCATCGCATAGCGTGAATCATTAAGAAATTAAAGTAAAGCAAGATTTAAGCTTACAAACCATCACATTTTGCTAAGAATGATACAAATGATGATTTATATGTCCTCGACTTTTTTAGGAATACTTGTTTATTTGTGAAATATTGGCTAATGTTAAACAGACTAAAATCGTAGGATTTGCACACTTCCAGAAGAATATGCTTTCTGTTTCAGATGAACTAAACTATAATGTTTTAGCTTGAAGTATAGGACTTGTACTTTATTCACAAGTATCTACCTTCTTCAATATGACAAAGAATATGTAGAGTTTATATGCATTCTTATAATAAGATATTGAAAATAGACTAAGTCAGCGAGAAGGAAAATAATGTCTAAGAAAAAGTCAGTATCCAAGGGTTCATGGCATAAGATTGTCCTAAAGGTAGGACACAGATTTGACTCTGAGTTTTCTTGTAGATACTAATTAGTTACAAAGTACACAGTGCTTATAAAACAAAAATGAACCAGTTTCTCAGGCAAGCAAAAATGTTCTTATTGCTAAAATCTGTGAGGATTTTTTTCCTGGATTCTCACATAGCAAACAGAGTATGATAATAAGAAAAATTCCTAATGACAAATTTATTGTTATTGCAATAGTGAGCTTCCTAGGGCCCTTTTTGTGTAATCACCTTCATCGTAGCCCTGTGTTTCAACACTTTAGTCTAGTCGAATGAAAGCTATCCTATTTGGGGCCCAAATAACTGTGGCCTGGCTTAATAGAGACAGGAGCTGGTAGCAGAGATTAGGGAACATTAGGGAATTAGATGAAAGGATTATAGAAAATCCTTTAGTCTTCAGGAAATCTTCCTAGCATTTTATTTCTTGCCACCTATATTTTGATAAGAATCAGGCAGCAGAGGGTTGGGGGTTAAGGATCTGAAATAGTGAGATCCATTTGCTTTAGCAATTAATTGAATTGTAGGTTGAGACGGCATAATCTTTTTTTTTTTGAAACTCAGGACTCCAACCATTTGCAGGAGATTGTGTTAGATGCTGTCGAGACACACAAGGCATCCAGAACAATCATTGTTGAATGAAATGTCAGCCAAACTCAAATATAAATCTGGCACTTAGTCAGATTTATATGAGTGGGTTCAGTTCACATCTTATTCAACATCTCTTAAATTCCAGGCACTAGCAGTTTCTATGATAAGTATCGTAGAAATGTAGATACAAGGCTGAGAGTCCAAAAGGAGTCAAAATTACTTCTAGCTTTGGAAGACTTTATGGAAATCAGTGCCATGACTTGGTGGATATTTTAGCTACTTCTTATATTGCCTGAACCTTTTCCGAATACATCTTAAGTAATGGGGCTTCTTTAGCTTAAATGGAGAAATAGAGATTTTGGTTTGCAAATACGGCTTCACATCGGTACTATTCACTGTGCTTTCCAGCCCTTCTCAACCACTTGGCCTCCCCTGCAGAAATTCTGGAGAGACCATGAAAGTGCCACCTGAAACTCAGGAAGTATTTAAGAGTCATCTTCATATAATAATATATGTCCATTCCAATGATAAAATAGGAACCAGACAATGTGTTTACTTGGTGCATTGATAGATGTTTGAGGAAGCGACACAGTGAAATGGTGAGTCTCAAAATGTATTTTCATGGACCCTTAGTGAACCAAGATGGCACTGTCGTATCACTGAGTATAATGAGTCTTTCTTGAATATTATGTTTACATTTTTTCTCTCTCTTACGTGCAACATTAATATAAAATTTTCTCAGTGTTTTTTCCAGACATTTTATACTTATTACTGTTTTTCAATGTTATAACCTACTTATAAGATTGTAACCAATTTAGCACAAAATGATGAATATTTAGTTATGTCATTGCATAATAAATATCTGGTACCTATTTCATGGTGTACCAAAAAGAAGATTTGAGAAGAACTACAGTAAAACATCATTTAGGTGTCACAATTAAAAATGGAATGTTTCCATGGCATAAGAGTTTTTAGAAAATCTGGCACAGAATTTCCAAGAAAACCTTGTAATTTTTGATGGAACTCTTTAAAATGTTGTTCAGACTGATTTTTTTTTTTTGTCTTAAGTTAAACACAAGTTAGTCTTTTCTTGGTGACTGATATTTATTATTATAGACATATAAAAACTAGTGTTCTAATTTGTTGTGGGACGTTATAGTTCGTAAAGGGCATTCATAGACATTATCTCATCTGAAACTCCCTGTACCCCATGCTCCTCGTTCCTGTTTGCCATTTGCACTCTGATGAGAATTAGAAAACCATCTAACCTAGTTTATTCGAATTGGGTGTCAAATGTGGCTGTAGGGACCCCTCCTAGTGAGTAAGGAGTGTGGCCTCTGTGATAGCTATTTCCATCCTCAGCAGCTATCTGACTTAATTCTGGATTCTTGGCAGTGTTTTAGTGAATGATGTAGCTGGAAGAGTTGACCAGATGAGAGACAAATTTTGCAGCTGGCAACTGCAAAAACTGTTTCATCAGTACCCCCTCCAAAAGGCTGTCAAAGAGCCTATGTGCAGAATTAACCAAAACAAAATAAAATACATTTAATATAATGTGCTTAGTGCTATACTAAACATAATATACATTTTTTTAGAAATCAGTGTTAAATTTTGGAAAATAGTTTGAGAAATACAATAAATATTTCCTGTATTATTGCATGGGATTAGAATGGTAAATGTGGAGGGCTTTGTGTTATAAAGGGAAATTTCTAAAATGTTATCTTGCTATCATATGTTGATTAATGTTAAAGAAGAATTTAAAATTACCCTATCTGTTCAAAAAGAATTCCTTGGAAGCATATATAATTTTCTGTGTGACATCTCTAAAAACTTCCATGTTGTAAATTTCTGGTAGCATTATAAATAATACTGATACTTAGAATGCCATAGTCTGAGACTTTTTAGTTTTATGCACATTGGGTTTTATTCTTATAGGTCACTCTATTGTCACATTTAATAAATGTATCCAATGAAATAAAATTGAAGGGACCCGAGAGCAGGAGTATGAATTATTTATTAGGGTGTCACACTGAGTAGCCTTTGAACTCCCAAAAACATTTGTTAAATATGTGACTACCTCAGTGGGTATTTTAGTGACTAAAAAAGGCTTCAATATTTAATTATTAGTACGGTGATTTTTTTCCCTCTCTTAAGTGTGCATAGGGCAATCTTATCTGAAAACTCAGGTGCGTTTTAAATAGTCACTCCATTTCTGGTAGCTACCAAGAGAGAAAAATGAATGTAGTGTGAGGGAAGAGCTTCAGAAGGATCTACCTCTGATGGCTTTGAATATTCTAGGAGCTGAAATATATGTGGTTTGACCACAAATTATACTACATTAATCTAGTGAAGATGATTATATTAATTTATTCTCCCGTACTCTCTCAAATGTTAGGTACCTACATTGAGGCAGGTGCTGTTCTAGACCCTGGGATACGACATAGCAGCGAACATGATAAAGTCTTGCCCTTATGAAGCTTACGTTCCAAAGAGAGGACAGTCACCTACTAATGCCTAGAAGAAAAAAGGCAGGGCAGAGAGTGAAGGGGAAGCCAACGTAGGTAAGGGGGGACAGTGCCAGCAGGAATAGGCCCATGTGACTAGAACAGAAAAGGGTAAAGCATTAGAAGAAGCCAGAAAAATAGACAGGGATAGGCCATGGAAGGCCTTGTAGGCCATTGCTAGAATATTCAATTTCAGGGATTTCCTGTATGATCAGTTCCTAAATTATGTGGGCATTTCCTAAGGCCTTCCCTCAAATCTCTTAATGAACTTTTCTTATTCATTTCTTTTAAAAGCTTTAGCTGTTGCTACTGAGAAGGTGCATCCCATATCCAACATATTTGTGGCTATGGCCATTTATGTGAATTACAATTCTGTGTCTCCCCACTAGGTGTTGGAAAGTTCCAACACGACTTCAGGTGAACACGATTAAAATGAATTCACTTCTTCCTGCCGTCAGCTTTCCCTTTTGGCCTTTCTGTTTCTGGACATGAAAGCATTAATTTCCTGATCGCTTAACTTTAAAATTAAGGAGTGATCTTGGATTACGCCTTTCTTCTTCCTTCCTTCTCGTTTTTTTTTTTTTTTCCATTTAACAAGTATTTATGGAGTGTCTAGTTTGTGCCAGACACCCTTTTAGGCACTTGGGATACATAGTGAACAAAACAGACTAAAAGTAAATCCTGACCAGCAGGGAGACCGACAGTGGACCGTAAACATGACAGGCAGTGAAATTATCTAGTGTGTCAAGGGCAGTATGTACATTGGAACAACGGAGCAGGGGCAGAGGGCTGGGGGCTGGGGTGGGAAGCAGGTGGATAGTCAGGGTTTGCGTCTTTGAGAAGTAACACGTGAGCAAGGACTTAGGCTCGTGGGGTCCTAGGGATTCCGAGTGGAAGAAAGAGTTAGCACGAAGGTCTCAAAGAGGGAACACGCCTGGGTGTTCAAGGATCAGCAAGGGGCCCGTGGTGGCCGGAATGGAACCAGCAGAGGCCAGAGTGAGCAGATGGGGTTCGAGAGGTGATGGTGTCTTGAAGGTGTGGGTGCTGAGATCCAGGAGGGGCTAGGTGGACCTCGGAAGAACTTTCATTATTAATCCGAGCGAAAGGCAGAGACCTTAGAAAGTTTTGGGTAGAGGAGCTTACATTCTAAAAAGTACCAAGTGTTTATTTTTTTCATGTAATTACTTTTGAATTCATTCCTCTTTTTCTTTCTCATTCCCCTTTTCTCTTCCCATTACCACTTTTCCCACCCGGACCATTAATTTAGCTTCTTGCTTGCTTATTTTCTAGTCGTTTCTTCCATCTGAAACTTAGTCATTAGATAAATCTGAATATAGCACTTGGCTCTAGTCCATCTGACCGGCATTCTTTTTCTTTCTTTCTTTTTCTTCTTTTTTTTTTTTTTCTGGTTTTCCACTACTAGATGTTAAAATTGAGACTCAAGGTGGTACCATTCCTCCATAGCCTTGTTCCCAGAGCCACCTGCTCAGACTCTTCTCTGAATGACAGGCTGAGTCGCCCTCCTCCTGCGTGTCATGAGCTTTTGTGTTTTCTGTCCTTCACTCCCCCCTGAACTGCCCCACCTCTAATGCCTTCTCTCGTGTCTCCAGTACAGCAATCCTCCCATCTTTGGAAAACCACCAGAAGTTTCCAAAAGTGCTTCATCCTCTCACCTATACCGCTCATTCCTGTAGTTTTTCATCCAAAATTCATTGAGTACAAATTTCGTGCTAGCGATTATGATGGAGCTTAAAGATTCACAGGCGCGTTAAGACAGATGTGTCTGCCCCAGGAGCTGATGACCCTGTGGGGGAGACGGAGAACGCACTATTGCAAGGATGTGGAAACAACCCAAGTGCCCGTCAATCCATGAGTGGATTATTAAAATTTGGTATATGTTTACAATGGAATATTACTCAATCATAAGAAATGACAGTGATCTAG